>JASGXE010005277.1:0-55936 GCA_030068105.1 Sinentomon sp. SZTP_YWyxl
CGATTTTTCAGATAGAGATTGACGGTGGAAGCCAAGATGGCTTGATGAAGCACAGCATTCGTCTTGCTCATTGAGTTCGGTCGTGAGGTTCTGATGCCTGACACTACTCTGTATTTTTGGTAATGGCGGCCGTTTTTTGACACTTGCAGATCGAATTAAAAAAAATTCTGACAGGCTTCTACGAAGATGGTTCAAAACGTTTTCTCCATAATATACTTCCAGCAGAGCTACTAGGGTGCTGAAATTTGGAACACTTGAAACTCAGTCGTTTTGTATTATGCCTAGAAACGTTTGGTTCTGTCAATTTAGAATTACTGTCTAGAAGTTGATCTTATTTGGTATCATATCGTTTCGTGATGATGATCTGCTGCTGTGCGACTGCATTTGGCACACATCGTTGCCGTTGCGATCCAGCGAGCAGCTGCTCTCATATTTGGAATCCCGACCTGCAAATTTGCCAATCTTTGTGAATATTCAGGACATGCAGGGATTCCAAATTTGAGAGCAGCTGCTTTCTGGATCGCCACGGCAACGATGTGTGCCAAATGCAGTCGCACAACACCAGATCACCATCACCAAATGACATGATCCCAAATAGCAACAACTTCTAGATGGCAATTCTAAATTGACTGAACCAAACATTTGTGGGCATAATACAAAATGATTGAGTTTCAAGTGTTCCAAATTTCAGAATCCTAGCTCTGCTGGAAGCATGCCAGGGAGAAAAACCTTCGTACTGAAAAGTTTTCTGATCTTGGTTTACTGTTAACCCAAAAATAACAAATTTTGCCAAAAATGGGACAATTTTGCAGGGTTTTGGCAGTTGACAATTTTGACCAACAGCATGCGAAAAAAATTGTTTCGGCTCGTAAAGGTAAAAGCATAAAAGCAATCACAAATTAGGAACAAATATTCATTGTTTCTGTGGTCCTGTATCCAACAATTGTGTCCTTTTCAGCACATTGTCTTGTGAAAATGATTTTTCTCAAAAGCTGTGATTTGGACTGTTGTAATCCAACTTGCTATATTTTCGACATACTTTTTCTTCAGTGTGGTTATTTGAAAGTTTCTAACTTATGAATCATTTTTTTTTTTTTGAAGCCATCTTAATTATGAAAGTCTGACTGGCTGAGTCATGTTTATAATTAGTCTTCCTGAATTGTTATCCTCAAATAAAAACTGATTCTTGCCAGTGGTTCGATTGTTTGTTCCTCTAGCGTTTTGCTTTTGTTAAAAAAAAATCGCCAATATGTACAACAGTGAATAGCTGAATTTCAGTGCAGACAGGCTGCCAATCCATTATGTCAGACCAAAATGTTCTCTTACTGAATTAAACCTTACACTAGCAAGATTCTGCGGGTGCCTCTTTTGAAACAAATTGCACAGCCTCATGTGTTTCATTTTCAGGGTTACTACAGTAAGTGGAGATCAGGAAAATACATCAAAAGTCAGGGAAAGTCTGTGAAATGCTCAAATGCTATAAGTCAGGGAAATCACATTTTTTTCTTCAGCTTATGACCCCTTTTCCAGGGTTCTGCCAAAAAACATGGGACGAAGTCAGTTCCGGACCAGACATTTTTGACAACTCACTTCTTTTTCTGTTTCTGAAAATGGCTTTTTCTGTTTCCAATGTGTCACAGGCTCGACCAAGTGAGACTTCGACAAGAACTTTGTTTTCTTCTCTTCCTTTTTTTTTTTTTTGCATGTCAAAAGAACCGTAGAGACATTGAAGGAGGCAATACGCTTCATCAAATTTTTTCGAAACTCTTGTGTGGTATCGTATTGTCAAAGAAACATCAATTTTTGCTCAAAATTCATGGAAAATTCAATGTTTCTTGCTTTTGGTAAACTCTGTCCCCCAGAACTCAAGTAGTGGCTTCACCCCCTTTTTTTTTAATGTCCTTTATTTCAATAATATCCAAACAACACAAACAAGAAAGAATTTCGAAGGAAGGCGGGGATAAATCCGATAAATGGCCCCCCTTTTTTGAAGAATCAAGAATCAAACTAGGCAATTTTGACTGAACTTTTCAGCCCTGTGAATCTTATGCTCCTCCTGCCTGCAGACCCATCTGTTCCACAGGCGCTATGCAAACAGCACTTTTTCCCAATTTCATATTTGTGTTTCGACACCTCTGTGTGCAGGGATATGGAAGCCATAAATTGAAAATTTAAAAAATTATCATCAGAAAAAAGTGTGCTGCTTTTACTGTTCCTGCATGTTATTTCAAATTTTTTGAAATTTCCTTTGCAGTTAATTTTTTAGTGTCGCCAAAGTTATGTCGATTATTACAGTGCAAGGTCCCATGTTTGTTTTCTTTGAGCACCCCCAAAAGTCATCTGACTGAAAAAAGTCACTCTACACTTTTTTGTTCAGAATGTCTCCACGATGTGGAAAACAAAGAACAGTCAACTATTTCAGAAACACCCTGTGTGTTCCTTTGCTTTGCTTGTCCACTTAAGATCTATGGAATACAGAACATTCAATGTGCTTGTTGGCCTCAAAACTGTGACTGGATTTTCTGCATACTTTTTTAGCATCTGCACCAGTGCCAACATTTCCCTTGAGCTGATTTATTGGTCATTTTGAAAGTCGCATTGTCTTATCTCAAGCTTTGCCAGCCCACATTTTACCGTGTTGTATTCCTCAAATGATGCAGCAGGTACGGCAAATTAACAAACATCAAGATATCAGATTTTCTCTGCATCTCAGACAAAAAATTCACACTCTTGCAGAAGCTTTTAAGTATTTCTGAAATTTTTGTTTCTGCCATGCGAGATTTTGATGCAATAAATGGGCCATCAATACCAGTCAAAAAACGATTGCCCGGTGGGCGGTGAGGATTTTCTAAATTGTTAAATCACTTAAATCCCCAGTGAAGATTTTCTGAGGGGACACTTTCAAATTCCAAACCGAAAAACATTACAATAGTTTGTTTAAACAATGACATGGTATTTTGTGAGCTCAGTGGAATTTTAGGGCACTCGGAAGTTGTATGTGACTCGATATGATTCTCAGTGTACTCTTGTGTGTTAAGTTAGCAATGATTTATTGTTCAGTTATTGTCATCTGCTTGCAATATCTCAAGATCTGACGCATGCCTATCAGTGTAAAGAAATGCAAATTTGCAATCCTATTTTGGCTGCAGTGTAGGCTTTGAATGTGGGCTGGTGCCAAAGTCGACATCTTGGGATATCTTGGCGGTGGTTTAGTTGATGCCTTCCTTTGAAATCTAAGCAGGGGGTTGGCTATTTGATGACGGGCATTTTCAACAGTGTGCTGATAAGCATTTCAAATAAACATTCCAATTATTCAATTGTTGTGACAGGGCTTAAAGTAGGGGGGCACGCAAGGTCACGCAGTGCCCTCTGTCCTTTTGGGCAGGGGCACGGTGCGCCCTGTTTGCCATTGAGCATGCCCTCCGGTTTCTGTTGCAGTGCCCTTGCATACCCTTAGCTCAAAAATTAGATGCCAAAAATTGCCTTTTTCCCTTCTGACCACTTGCTCTGTCGAAATTGGTGAAAATGTGCTCTATTACGTGTACTACGGCAAACCATTGCATGAATCATGACTCTGGAGGAATCTAGTTTTTTTGTGATTGCAGTTCATATCTAATGCCTGCTGAAGGCTGCAAGAGAACAGCTCACCACAGACCTGGCCTTTCTCTCGATCTGCATCAAATTACAAAAAAACGCAAAAAAAAAATAACAAAAAGAAAACGAGTGTGTCAAAACAATTCTACACTTTGGTCGTTGCAAGGTTGCCCCTTTTTGGAAAGATCTTGTTCCTTTTCATTTATATTTTGTGCCTTTTTTCGGCGGCTTGTCCCTTTTTATTTTATCGGGTGCCCGCCCCTTTTTATTTCCACTTTAAGTCCTGCGTTGTGAACGTTTCAATCAGCTTTAACCATTTCTCAAATGTTTCTAGCAGTTGCAGAAGGGTGTGGAAGTTGCAGAAAGGTGTGCCAAATTTGTTGTGGCTGGACAAACCAGCTGGGAAGTGAGCTGAAGTTGTACACCGCGTGGAGACATCTCTGATTACTTCAGGGATGGAATTTGTTGTGGCTGGACAAACCAGGTTTGTCCAGCCACAACAAATTCCGTGTTCTCAGTGAATTATCAAGGTTGCTTCTTTTTCTTGGACATTTTTGCCATCATAGCTTCGGGCATTTATTGCTTTATTTTCAACAGGCATCTCTATCTCAACATATCAGTAGGTACAAAGAAATCTTAAGAATGGCTCATATTCAGTACAAAATTGGATCTGTTGCTGAAGTTTGAAAGTTTAACATGTCTGTTTTTGGGAGCGCCTGGCATCTTTGCATGTGTGTTTGTGATGGCCAATAATTAACCGTCTTTAACATAAGGCTTGGTAAATGCTGTCCGAACGTGAATTTGGCTTGTGTTCAGCGGAGAAGAAGGAATCGGCATTGAGCACCGACTGCAACAGCTTGCCAGGTGGAAAATTGCCGACCCCTCCTGCTGCTGTCATGGATAAGATGGTGCGGGAACAGAGTGATGAGAAATTCGAATATTGCGACAAATGCGGGAGTAAGTTTTCCTTTCATTTCAATTTTCTGGTTTTTATCCACATTTTGTTTGAATGTGTGTTCAGGAAATCTGGTAGGTTCCCGGGTTTGCTTGTGACTTTGCTAATCTTTCTGATTTGCCTCAAGCTTTGTGTTATAATGGCACAGAATAACATGGAGATGGTCACAATGAAACATGGTTTATTTCCTTGACATGTTGCCCTTCAAGTCCAAAAGCAGCAGTTCTGTCACCATGTCCAGGATAACAAACATGGCACTTTGCCAGGTGCAATTTTCAGACCCATCACAAGTGTGGCATGGTCTCACAAGATCTGGGTGCAAAATTGGATGAAGTTTTTCCAATACTGGACTTGTGGTCTTTGGGTTTGTTAAAGTATGTCTGTTAAAAGTTTTGTGCCAATTGTTGCATCCTGGTCCTGGTGCCACTGAATTGTATCTGGTTTGTGCAGCCTTATGAGCACTAACGTATGGCACTCAAGGCTGGAAGAGGTTCAGCAACTTTTTCGTTGAAAGGACATTTTTGGGCATCTTCGTTCGAAGGGTAATGAAAAAGTTGCAGTTTGTTTTGCTTTTCTCTGATTTGCATCTGGGTAAATGATAATAAATTGCCACAATTTTGTTGAACCAATTTGCTTTTTTCACATTTACCAAAATTTAACTTCTATTTCATCTTGAGACAAAATGCTTTTTGCATGGATCTTTGAAATAGAGTTAATTTAGAGTTTTTTGATGAATTTGAAAAGATTTCCTCGTCTTTTTGATAATCGTCCCTCATTGTGTGAAATCTTGTTTTTTTTTTGTTGTAATATTTCTTGCAAGAATTTGGCAACTTACTTGGCAGGTAAAATTGGTAAGAAACGCTTGTCAGCTGAGATCAAATCGACCGAATGTGACAGTGAAGCTGTAAAGGATGTTAATGGAGGAATTCAGCATGTGAAGGAAGATTCCTTGACGGCCATTTCTCCAAGAGTGTGTTCACCGAAAGAGGAGAGCACGGGAGAGGAAGAAATCAAGTCTATGAAGGAGAGCATATCTAGTTAGTCATTTATGCGTGCTTTCTTCATCTTTTTTCAAAAATAAATCATCAGCCCTTTCCCTCCTGTTATCTTTTTCCCAAATTGACTTTTCCCAACCAGATACTCATTTATGCTTGCTTTCTTCGTCTTTTTTCAAAAATAAATCATCAGCCCTTTCCCTCCTGTTATCTTTTTCCCAAAATGACTTTTCCCAACCAGATACTCATTTATGCTTGCTTTCTTCGTCTTTTTTCAAAAATAAATCATCAGCCCTTTCCCTCCTGTTATCTTTTTCCCAAAATGACTTTTCCCAACCAGATACTCATTTATGCTTGCTTTCTTCGTCTTTTTTCAAAATAATCATCAGCCCTTTCCCTCCTGTTATCTTTTTCCCAAAATGACTTTTCCCAACCAGATACTCATTTATGCTTGCTTTCTTCGTCTTTTTTCAAAAATAAATCATCAGCCCTTTCCCTCCTGTTATCTTTTTCCCAAAATGACTTTTCCCAACCAGATACTCATTTATGCTTGCTTTCTTCGTCTTTTTTCAAAAATAAATCATCAGCCCTTTCCCTCCTGTTATCTTTTTCCCAAAATGACTTTTACCAACCAGATACTTTTTATCGATTTTACCATATTATTATTTCCCTTGTCCTCTTGTCATCGTTTTTGGTGAGGTGACTGTTTTTCATCAACTGGCACTGAGATTTTTCATTATTGCTCAAGAAAAAACAATTTAAAATTATTTTCTCAACGAATGGACTTTTGGCTTCTATTTTTTCCAACATGCATGGGAAGATTCTTTCTTGTAATTCTCGCCACCCTTCGAATGAGTTTGGCATCTTGGTTGCACGTGACCTCGACCTGTTGTGACGACTGTTGCTGACTAAAATTTCGGGTTTCCGTTTTCATCCACTTGCATACCATACAAATTCCATCAAAATCTTTAATTTCAGACTTGAAGCTTGACCGTAAGAGGCTGCAACAAAATCTTTAATTTCAGATTTGAAGCTTGACCGTAAGAGGCTGCGCGAAGAAAAACTAGATCTCATTAATCAAGTCAAACAACTCTATGCATCTCTAGAAGACAAGGAAAAAGATCTCCGTAATTTTATTCGAACGTACGAGCTAAGGATGAGAGATACAGATTCATCATTGAAGCAGATGTCGTACGAGCGAGACGAGGTTGAGAGAGAGCGTTGGTCTTTGCTCAAGCATGCTCGGGATGAGTCGGAACGTGCAGTCTCTCTCAGCATGCAGCTTAGTGTTCGGGAATCCCAGATTCATCAGCTTCAACAAGATCTTGCTCAGGTGGGTTCCACCTGTTACATAAGTTTCAGTGTTTCCACAACTTAGTATTGTTTATGAAACTTCCGATCAATAACACTGTGAACTTCATGGTATTTATTTTGTGACAAATAATTGAGGTAAACATGACAGCTTTGTATAACATTTTTCTGAAATCCATCTTTCCCACTGTCGAGAACTGACAAAATAAGCCTAAAATGTGATAGTGCAACATTTGTTGGTTTTGGCAACAAAATTCACTGAATTTCATTGCATGACATGACAATTTCCTTTGACTCAAGAATACAGGCTGCACTTGCCGGGATTCACAGCAAAAAGGACAAAAACACAAGCTGCTCACAACCTTGACAAATGCCAGCTGCAAAGACAATTCAAAATCTTTGCCAATTGTAAAAGATATTGGAGCTTATGACGCATGATGTCAATAAACATTTCATCGCAGCATTGCAACCAACATGTGACAATAGTGTATGTCAAATAGCATTTCATCGTGACATTGTAATTTGAGTGTTCATTACGACACTGTAATGTATATCGAGATTGGTTTGAACATTCACTTCTGACACAAAAGTGCTGTAATGAACAGCGGAATTCGGCCACTCATTGTGACGAAGTCAAACTTCGTTTGCAGTCTAGATTTGCTCATTCTGTTGTGAATGGATGTTAATGGATGATGTTGAGGGCTGTGGAGCACAAAATGAACCATGTTGGTGCTGTGATTTTTTCTGCTACAATAAATTATGTGAATGTAACACTTGGAAAAAGGCAAACGATTTCATGTTTGTGTTTTGAATGTACTTTTTTGTGGCAGAAGAAAGTACACTACCAATATTATTCCTAAATTTTTATGTCCCCTCTATGTCTAATTTGTTTTTCCATTAGTTGAGGAAGCAATTGAGCCACCAAGGCCAGTTAGATAGTCTCCCTGGTGCAAGAATGAACGGTCCAATTTACGGCTCAATAACCAACCAGATTTATGCATCCTCAATGGTGGTGCCACCGTCTGGACTTGCTCAGCATAAGGCTGGTTCTGTTGATTCTGGCTACAGGATGAGTTCTGACAAGGAGTCTTCTGGAATAGATCATTCTGCTCTGGACAGCATCTCCACAAGAGATGGCCCTTATTTAAATTCACCACTCAACTATGGAACAAAATCATTGATCAACGAATCATCTGCCCTTTCAAGGTAGGGCTTCTCATCAGCTCTTCTGATCTTCAGTATCAAATTCCCTAATCTCGTGTTACTTCGCCCTCTGGGCTTTAGTGTTACTTCCTTTTATTTTCAAACCACACAATTCTCGCTGCTCAGATGCAGATTGAAAAAATGATCTAGGTACCTCAGCTTTTGAATGGTTGCATCAGTTGTTTTTACCTCACATCATTTTATGCGGCTTCGGTAAAAGGATGGGTAAATGGCCTGACATGATTTCCAGCAAAAAGTAGAACACTTTATGTCAGTTTATTTGCCTCGTTGGAATCTGAATCACTCTCTAATTTCAATCACGGGCCATTGTCTGATGAAGCTCGTATCCCAAATCAAAACCTCCTTGTCTGAGCCGACCTCCACTTAGTCACATACAGGTAACTAAAATGTTGGGGAGATACAAACATAGCTTGGAATGCAATGGATAGTGTCAGGGTGTGTATCCAAAATTAACATCCTCAATGAATGCAGAAATCAGCAGCGACTGATTACCACCACAGGCCTGGAATGCGAGGGATGGCTTTTTGACCCGAAACCCCCCGGGGATTTTGAAGAAATTAGCAAAAATGAAGGGAATTTCACAGTAATATTTTCGCAGACAAAAATTTCACTATTTCTAAATTCGCTGACCTTCCCTCTGGAGTGCCCGGAGGTGGAGAGTCATTTCAGAAACACCAACCAAAACTTCAAAAATCCTTAGGTACGGCTTATGGAGGTTTACTGCCCTTGACCATTTGTTCTTTGAATCCCACTGAGACGGCGCCCCAGACCCCATTATTTGCACCTGTGTGGACTCTTTCCCTGACTACCATAGACATCCTTCAATTTCAGTCTGCATTTAGTGTGGCCACTGTGTTTTGTCTGTCGCACTTCGAAAATGTCACATTGGATCTGAAAAGTGAAAACCTTGGAATGTACGGGGAATTTTGACCATGAATTCCTGTGGCCTTCCTGCACACAACTCCATAATCAAGGTGCTTTTTGTCGAATTTCCAAAAAATCGGTATTTCCAATTAAGCGTAAGCAACCAACTGTCTCTTTCTTTCTTTCATCCTGTTTTTTCCACCTCTGCATTTAAGTGACCAATCTATTTTTGCAATGCCTGTACTTTTTTTATTCACTTCAGATCTGTCGAGCACCTCAGCATTTTCAAATACAAGTCGGACACCAAAAAGAAAGGGTCACGATTGGGTAATAGTGGAGGAATAAAGGCCAGTGCTTGGGGCACTTTGACAAGGGTTTTTGGAAAAAATCATTCGAGGAAATCGACGGACAGCATGTCATGTGATGGTTAGTCAGTAATCTCACTAGATTTATGCAAGTTTAATTATTTTCACAGGGTGTGGGTCATAAAAACTGAAAAAACGTTATTTTGTACCCTGGGTTTTTGAGACCATTTTGTGGATTCATCCCGAAATTGTGAAAAATAAATTCATTTCATTTGCAGCATTAGCGGAAATCAGTTGAGTTTTTGAAAGATTAGCTCAAAACTTGGTGGACGAGTAAAAAATCAACCATTATTCTGGCTCGCGTCACCACAGTTCTCTGATTTGTTGGTCTCTTTCGACACAAGATGACAACATGGTCACTTGCATCACCTGGCAAGAAAATTGTTCCAATCATCACCTCGTCAGAAGCTTTCTTTGAATTGTCATCAGGTTGAGGTGGGGCCAAATATCCAGAACGAACATTCAATTGTTATTTTTCCCACCTGCCCTTCGTTTTCTCTTTTCATTCTTCCAATGTTGTTTGAATTATTTTCACAGGTGATGTGGACAAGAATAGCAGCATATCTCCGCACAGTTCGGTCTGTTCTTCTCCTCTAAACGATGAAGGTTATTCTGAGAAGCTGCGCCTTCTCGATGAGATGTCCCAATTCCCAATCGAGAAGTGGAAATCAAATGCGATTGCGGCTTGGATTGATGTTGGGCTTGGGATGACACAATATGCAGCAACATGCGCTGAGAACATAAAGAATGGAAAGGTAAATGGCAAGCCATTTTTGTAAATTAAATTTGGATACAAGGAATACAAATTACCTCTAAATATTACTTGATTTCAGGGGCTTCATTTTGCTCTTGAGTTTATTGACTGACCCTTGGAGGCTTGTTCGTTTGGCTGTTTCAAAAATGCTGTGGTCACCAAAATACAGCATGGAGCAAAATTATGATGCAAGCACATGGCAACCATTGAAAACAAACACCAAGTTTCATGATGCATGATAAATATTCATATTTCTATATTGTAGCAAATAAGGTTTTCTGCACTTCCTCTACAAGCAAACCCCACCATTATTTTGGCCTGACACTGATTCTTTGTTCAAAGCCATTTCCACAAAAAGAACATCTTTGCTCCACTGGTGTCATTTTCACTCCCACGCTTACTGTGCCTTGTATAAAAATTTGTTTATGTTTTGACTTGTATGTCTGGATGTTGAATACCCATTATGAATCTTAGTCGTCAGGTGGCAGGTCCATCAGTTTAGAGTTTAATGCTGTGTTCTTCCAGGTGTTGTTGGGTCTAGATGACCATGAGCTTGAAATTAGACTTGGAATCACCCATCCCCTGCATCGAAGAAAACTGCGGCTGGCGATCGAGGATTGTCGGGAACACATGCTCCATGGCAGCAGTACATGGTCACAGTTCAAGATGGGAGGCTTGAATCATGTTTGGGTTTCCAGTGAATGGTTATTTGATATTGGCTTAGAACAGGTTTGATATTGTCGAGAGCATTTATCTTTTCACTTTTTGTTTGAATGTTGAGAAGCGGGCTGGAACCGATCCTGGCCGAAACACCGGGTCAAAAGTCAAGACCACAATGACATCGACATCGCATCAAAACTTGATTAAAATTGAGACCACCTTGCATCAAAACCGATTCATCATTGCCTTGGAACTTAGAAAACCTCTGTTCTTATGTCTCTTCTGATCAAAAAATGGATTCATAATGTGGTTGGTACTCTTCATAGAATTGAGTTTCGTAACCAGAAGAAATGAAACCATTGCTATTAGATATCTTCTGATTAAGGAATGGATTCATAAGAAAAGCTTGATGCAAGGAAATTAGTGTGTCATACATTCATTGAGGCAAATATTTGCCGGTCTAAAACAAGGTTGAAAGTGCCATGTGGCCCGGATCCAGCCCGTTTGCCATTCGAAATCTGAGAATGGTTGATGCCTCAATGATATGGATCCAAACCGATCAAAAACTGGTAGGTCTTCAATGACGATGTGGTATTGTTCGTGTTTATTTCCCAACTGCATCGTGTTTGCTGAGCAGCTGAACTTTACCCATCTTTTCCAAGGCATTCGGCCGTATTTCCAATTGTCACTCACCCTCAGGTTCAACTTCATATAGCCGATTCAGCAGATAGGTGAATCTAACGCAAAAATGGAAAAGGAGTGACATTGGCATGGAAAAAAAAATGTGGCATTGGCGTAGAGACAAACTTTTTGCAACGCCAATCTGCCCCCGCATTTACTGGCTATTGAGCTGAAGCTGAGAGTGAATGGCAATAGGCATACTGTATTTCCTATAAACACATTCGGGCACTGCATTAAATTCATGACATGTTTATCCATCCGCAATTAAAACATTCTCATCACAATAACACCTCTGCAAATCCAAAAGTTCTGGTGTTAGAGAATTTAGGTGATTTATGGTGACTCCAAAAACACACGCCTTTGTAAACTGTTGCTCCATTCAAGGTTTTCACCCTGCTTTGCAGATCCCAGCCACTAGCTACTCACCAGCAAGCTCCGTGTATTCACAGCTGCAGAATTATGTTCTTGGAGATTGACAGAAACCTTGTTCTCAGCCTTTATCTTAAAGCAAAATTTATTTGATTCTCTCGATAACACCGAATGAAGTTTTGAATGCCATTTGGATAAGTATAAAAATAGAGAGTTTGGTGGCCTTTAGCATCACATGGAGATTTCCTACAGCATTGAATAAATCCTTCCATTGTTCCAAATCCCATGTCCGCGCAATCTGCATTTTTCTCATTCACTCCAGTATGCAGAGAACTTTGTCACATGTCTGGTGGATGCAAGATTGCTCAACCAGCTAACCAAGAAAGATCTTGAGAAATACCTTGGTGTCTCACGGAAGTTCCACCAAGCCTCAATTCTTCATGGCATCCAATTGCTGAGGTTCATGAGATATGATCGGCAGGTAAGTCTGGAAAATCAACATATTCTTAATTCCATTTTGTCATTTTTTCTCTTTTCTTTTTCTTTTCATTTTGTTGTCGGAAGCCCCAGTGAGGACTACTGAGGGGCGACAGAGGTTTGTCACCTATTTGGCAAACCCACCAATTGTGTAACACGATGCGAGTCCGGACATGATTGGAAAGGCGAAAGAAAATATTGCATCAATAGGGAAAGGGAAGCCAGGAAGGAATATTTTGTAAAAGCAAAAAGAAGACAAACAGAGAAAACGTTAATTCATTATGGATAAATGTGTTGAGTGGAAAAATATTTTCTGGTTGATTACTTGCTGAAGTTTACTACAGGTTGATTACTTTCTGCAGGTTGCTTTAAAAGTTTTTAAATTTTAGAAAATTTAGAAAAAAGAAGAAATTAAGAAAATAGAAAATTTTAAATTTGAGCTCTCTGTCAGTCATTTTTTGAGCATTTTTTGGTCTGGAAACAGTTATCACTGCTGCAAAAATGATGCTTGCTTTCGATTTAGACTTTCACAAAGTTCGCACCAATTATCTGTATCATTTGTTGATAATCTCAGGGACTAGTTGAGGTGGGGTCAAAATTTCCGCTGGAATTCCTTTCAGGAGAAAAAATACGACCTCCAAATTTCAGGAAAATCCGTACACAAACAGCGAACTTGGTCCATTGGGATGGGCCCCTCACATTAACGTATTTATTGTGTTTTCTTTCCGTGTATTCTAGGCGATTGCTGAACGTCGTAGAAATTGTGAAAACATAGATGCCGATCCATTGGTTTGGACAAACCACAGGTTTATCAAGTGGATGAAGAAGATTGAATTAACAGATTATGCTGACAATCTGAAAGGTAAACCTCATGTTGTGTTGAGATTTCTTGTTCACCTTTTTCGGTGAAAAATGTCTCACCACGGACGGGATGGAATCACACTCACCAGACACAGATGAGTTATTCTCCATTGTGCTTGCTGCCGAGCACGACTGACGTCTTGAAGGCATCGGTCTTGCCTTGACGAAACCAACTACCTCGCTTCCAGTAGTTGGCTTCATCTTCGGAGAATGGGATGCTTCCGAAACGTCAGCCGTGCTCTGTCTGCTATTCGTTCACAGCAGAAGTGGGGAACAGTCTGGTGAGTGTGGTTATGCATGGCATTTTTCTCGCTTCTCACAAGAAAATATGCAGAAACATTATCGCAACCCCTATATGCAAATAAAGAAAACTTAAGATCCATTGCAAAACGGTAGCTAAAGCTTTGTCGAATGCTAATGGGACCCCAAAAATCACCTTCAGAAAGCAAAACCAAGACAATCCTCTTGCAAATTTCTCAATTGGTTGCATTTCATGGTAATCAGATTTTCTTTAGAAAGTGTCTGGTTGTAGCAGGGTAGATATATCATAATGAGACCAGAGAGTCTGTTTTCCAGTCAACTCTTGCTCATTTCATTGCCCAGCAGGAGCAGCCTAAGAGACCACTCTTGGTATTTGAAAAAAAAGTGTGATGCCTCGAAACAGTGCAGGGCAAAAAACTAGGGAATTTGTCAATTTGGTGCTCACAAACAAACAACCACTCTGAACTTGTCACGGTCGCCATGTGTGGAGTCATAGACTGAAATGGAATACCGGTGACACTAACCTTCAGGTTGTGATGTTGCTGGAGTGATGAAGCAGTTGATCCCGACGAGACGTTCCCGGGCCCGGGTGACGAGACTGATGACTCCAATCTGGAAGAAGAAGATGAAAATTCTCCGGCAGAATCAGGATACCTCGGTGATTATTCCAATTGACTTATTACTCATCAATTCACAAGTAATCAGACACAGGGACGTGTGCCCAGAAATCTCAAGTCCTAACACTGACAATCAGTAATTGGCCCATTTGCCATCTATAAACTGTGAAACATTGTTTCTTTGAGCAAGCTTTCACAGTTTATAGATGGCAAATGAGCCAATTACTGATTGTCAGTGTTAGGACTTGAGATTTCTGGGCACACGTCCCTGGTGTCTGATGACTTGTGAATTGATGAGTGATAAGTCAATTGGACTAATCACCGAGGTATCCTGATTCTGCCGGAGAATTTTCATCTTCTTCTTCCAGATTGGAGTCATCAGTCTCGTCACCCGGGCCCGGGAACGTCTCGTCGGGATCAACTGCTTCATCACTCCAGCAACATCACAACCTGAAGGTTAGTGTCACCGGTATTCCATTTCAGTCTATGACTCCGCAAACTGTGTTACTCAGCAACGTGGGATCATCATCTTTGTTGCTTTCACTATCCCAACAGCACTAACTTTGATCACCATTCTCACCTGAGCAGCAGGAGAATCTCAATTGGAATTCTCATTCTGAATAAATATTTAACAAATTTTCTGAATCTAAATTTTGGAAGGCAGCAATGGTTTATTTTGTTTGCCTTGCAGGCACGGGTGTCCATGGTGCTTTGATAGTTCTTGAATCGTCATTCAACGGAGACACTTTGGCATCGGTTATCGGCATTCCCCAGTCGAAAGCAGCAGTCAGGAGGCACCTCTCTGCCGAGTTGAAAAATCTAGTCCAACCTGCAAGGTAAGTTCTAATTGCATACTTCGGGAAGAATAGGAAAGTGGACTCGTAATTAGCCACGGCAACATGCAAGTGTGACGTGTCAGATTTCACTCTTTTTTGTGATGTCATCTGAGCAGGGTTCCCACAGCTTTTTCGAAATTCCATTTCCTGGCCTTTGCTGATCCGTTTTCGTGACAAATTACAGTGTCGCCCTCAAATATTTACAAAATAATAAACCGAAATAAGCAATTTTATATCTTAACAATAATTAACTCAGATTGAAAATAAATGGGTTAAAAGTAGATTGAAATTAAATGAGTTAAAAGTAAGTCCCTGCGAATAAAAGGTTTTTTTACGGTGCTTTGATCCTTCACGCATTTTCCCTGCCTTTCCATGACTTTTACCATGGGGAGTTCAAGTCTGGCTTCCTTTGTGCCGAGGGGCAATTCTTTTCCGCTACACCTCAATTTACGGGAGCAACGCGACGGGAGCAAAATCTTCCTTTTGGAGCCAATTATCCTGGACTTGAACTCCCCACGGTTTTCGTAAATTTGGAACACTTCCCTGACTTCTTTGAAATTTCCTGACCTTCCCTAACTGTGGCAACACTGTCATGGTCATCAGGATCTTATCTATTAAAACGGCTGCACCCAGAATTGAAAATATCATGATAATTATTATAAAATCGTGAATGCAGTAGTGCCAGCAAGAAATCAGCATCAGATCACGCAAGATGGATCCTTCTCTTTCAGATTCAGATTGCCAAGAAAACAATTGTCCGTTTTTGATGCCATTTCAATTTTTGAAACTTGCAGGGTTGCTAGTTGCCACCAACTTGAAAGTCATGGGGATTCTTGGTAAAAACCCTGGAGAATGGCCCTTTGCCATGTCAAAAATTTCGTTCTTTCTTTTCATGCAATAAAAATAAGCCGGTCTGAACCTGAACCCAGATTTGGACGACCTGCACAGGTTGAGTTTTAAAAATTTTCCGCAGGATGCAGAATTTTATGACATTTTACCAACAATGTTTAATTTTCCAATAGAGATATGCTGGAACATCAGTTATGGTTGATACAAATGGAACGGAAGCGTCTTGAAAAGGAGCGTGACCAGTGGAATACGGACGGAAGGCATTCATCAATTGATTACTACCACCATAGAAGTAGCGACGACCAATTTGACGACCCACCCTTTGTACGGAGTTACAGTAAGGGTGGGGGTGGAGGCAGTGCAACTGAAAGCGGGCATTATGAGCAGATTGAGACCATTGCAAGAAAGGGAGACAGATACAAGAGAGGACGATCAAGCCTGCGGGTAAGCATCAATTTAATGGCAGACACATTTGAAAGCTTCATGGTATAATTGTAATTGAGACAAAGTAGTTAAATTAGACAGTGCCAGATGCTTTGATTTCGAGTTAATTCCAGCAAATGCACAAGTGTCCAATAAAAGTTAAAACATCCATTGGATAACCTCAGGAATTCTTGATAAAAGTTAGTAAGTGGTATAGCTGATAAAATTTTCTGGAACAGTTGGATTTTTCGATACTGGTTTTTCCACGGAATGGTGCTTAAATGCAATTGTCCTTTTCAAAATTATTGATAAATTACAGGAGTTATAGAATATTTTAGCTTGATTGCAATCACTTTGGAAGCATCGTTGGAAAAAAGAGAATAGATCTACATCTGCTTTCGGTCAGATTTGTTGATTCTCTGCAAAAATCTACACATAAAACTGGCCTGGCCGATGCCGCAGCTCCGTTATGGCCTGCTGTCCGTTGTGAAGTCTTTTTTCCTGCTCCACTTTTTATCTGCCAATCGCAATGTTTTAATTTCAGCTTGACAGTTTTTGCCAATGCACAGGTACCACGAACGGGAAACATAATTGACAAATTTATAACAAATAAGCTGCTAACCGCTCGTAAATATTGAAAATGGCGGAATTTCCGAGGAGCAATAACCAGCGATTCCTTCAATCTTGTGCTTGATAAAGCACTTTCGTGGAGCGAAACATCACCATTTTCAATATCTGCGGACGGTTAGCGGTCTATTTGTTATAATTTTGTCAACCAAGTTTTAGCCAATGATGCAACGGCCAATGGTGTGGTGTTTCCTCTTTCAGCTGCTCCGAGGAACTTGATAGCAATTATGGGATCTAACCATAAGCCGATGAAGTGGTAGTTACTTGGTTCAATAGAGCGTCTGATTTCAAAGCATGCATCACTTCAAACGCAGTTTGGATGTATTTTTGACCCTGCAGCTCTTTTCCATGACCTTTTCTTGGTTTGGAATGGCAGTCTGGAAAAATATTTGTTTCACATTTGAGAAAATCCTGCTGTCGGTAATTAGCCTCAAACCCCATTGGTGAGACTGAAAAGGTTTTGCAGTCATTGGGGCATGACATTTGCACCACCAATACCATGATCATTCTAAAATCAATATTTTATTGCAGCGTTCTACATCCAGTTCATTTTCTGATTGTGTAATCTTGTTTTTAACGTGTGCAGGGTTCTCTTGGTCATGTGCCTTTTCTACCAAAAGGCAGGCAAGACTCGTCCCATCTCAACAGGCCATCAAAGCAGCAATCTCTCGACTCTCAACTCTATTCCGGTAGCAGATACCAGCCTGGATCGAGCAGCGACATCGAAACAGCTTCGGACGCGGGCCATTATTATGCCCTTTCTGAAAAAGAGGGCAGTGGTACTGTAAGGGGAGGGTCGAGGACTGGAAGACCCCTGTCAAGTGGTGCTATTCTTGGAAACGAATATGGCAATAAGAACCACATTTCCAACAATGCTGATCGAACGCCGACCTCACCGAGTAGTACGAGCGACAGTGATGGTGGTGTTTTGGGTACCGACAAGCATCGGAGAGCAAAGTCAATCGGGGAGATAGAAATGCTGACAGTAACCTCCGTTTAGGTAGAAAATAATGTACTGTGGCTCTGGTTACTGGGTACTGTAAAGCATGCTGCTTTTGAACAGCCTGGGGGGAACAAGAGAAATTGAACAATCGCCAGCGGGAATTTGTTGCCATTTTTTCCATTGGATTTTCAGTTTTTGTTTTTTGAGTTTTTCAATTTCGGGGTTTGCATGAGAGTGGTTCGTTTTTGATCCTCAAGAGTGCATTGTCTTGTGATATTGTCTCTCCCATACTATTTGTTGAGGAAAATTGTGAAAAGTGACCCACGACCTCAATATTGGTCTGTACGTCAGGACAATACAAAACCAGAAATGCTGCAGCAATTTCATTTTGGATATCCAATTTTGGTGTGGTTGGCCTGTCTTGTTGAGATTTTGGTCCATCTTGTTGGGATGAGTGGAATGATGAAATCCTTAGGCTTGCTTACTTTCTGGTTCGGTCAATTTGGTGTTGACCTTCTTTGGCAAACCTGCCATGCTGTGTTCGCTGTCCTGTGACAATGGTGCGGAACACACTTTTAGCACAACAAAACTCCAGCTTAATCCCTGTTGGCTTTCAATTGCATGGATGACTCAATGTTTGGTGTTGTGATTCTTGTAGGGTCGACGAAAGTTTTCAGAATAGATTTACCCATTGTCGTTTGCAATTTGTTCCAAAGCGATTTGTAATAATTTTCTTGAATCGTTTCGTTTGTAGAGGTGAGAACACTTTTGTGACCACGCCATGCTTTGGGAGAAGTTGTGGGCCTTGTTTTTTCAGGTTCTCTTAAAACGGATTAAATTCTGGCTATTAAATATGCTGAGAGATGGAGGGTAATGAGAACCCAAAATATCTGGAATTTTTGGAATTTCCATCTGGAAAACCTGGAACAGTCAGGGAAAATGGTCTCTGTTGTCCGGCTTCAAACACCCTGTAATGAGTAAACTGCATGGGGCCAGGGGTGTTTTCATTTTTCCATTGTTTTTCATTGAAAATTGGTAGTCGCTCAATTCTTCACTTCATTAGATTGGCTTCACATTGCACTCACTTTCTGAATTCTTCACAAATTCACTTACCTTTTCTTAAGGGCAATCATGATGGGATGTTTACAGGTGGAAATAATCATGATTAATTTTTTGAAAGTTTTTTTTTATGATCCATTTTGACTTTGTATTCTTTTTTGAATTTCAATTCTTGACGTCATTCCATTTTAACTTTTTTTTTCGTTTGAGAACTAGCAATATCTTGAGATGCTTAAACTTGTGCAGTGTATACGCCTACGAATGTATTGTTGTCCTCGCTCTGTGAAATTTGATACCTGTCACACATTATTGTCTTTGTCTTGTTCTGGCTGTGGCTCACTGATTTGCACTGCATTCATCTTCAAAGCTTTTTGCACATTGGTATGGAAGAAGGCCTGTTGGCTACGACTTGGCTGCTGCAGTCAGATCATAGTGTCGAATCAAGTTCGTCATAGCTAGTCACTCCTGTAAATGAAAGCTCAAATAAATTTGAGCAAGGAACATGGAAGAGACATAGCAAACAATAGCATATCAAATAGGCCGCCAACCTTTCATAAAAAAAGGTTTAAATACTGTCGTTTCGCCCCCACCGATGTGGGGCTATATCAAACAAATTTCAAAAAAGATCACTGGGTCTGGTTACTGCTGCTCCCAGACTGAAGAGTGAGGTGCACGGTGAGTGGTCACTTTGTTGGCCTGCGTTTGATGTGGTATGTGGGGTGCGGCTTATGGTCAGCGTTCTGGTGTTCGAATATTTTTTTTTAAACCCCCGTTTATGCAAACGGTATAGGTCGTCGCTGGGGGAGGTAGGGGAAAACCCAGCCCGAAGGCCAGGTAAAAAACCCACTCCTTACAGCCCACAAGAACTGCGTACCAAATAGAGAGGTTGTGGAAGGACTGGGAGAACCTTTTACCACATCGTCTCATCTGGCTTCGTCTCATCTGGCTTGTGCCACAAATCAGCAGCACTGCCACTGCCGTGGAGGTCAGGAGGGGCAGCTGGTTGATATGGTGGATCAAGGCTGAATTTTGTGGAGTCCAGGGCAAAGTCATGTTGGATCATGTGGGGGAGATGGTAAGATGAGGGGACTTTGGACTTTACGAACTGTAAGCGGCCATTTGTGGTGCCCGTGCGTTGATGGAATAGACAAACTGAGGAAAAGGACGTCTGGTACACAGGTGCTGCCATCTGTCAACTTGTAACTAGTGACCCAAAAACATTTTTTTAAACCTGCAGCATGCCGCAGAATGGATAAGTCTCATTTTGGCCATCAGACTTGGATAGTGACCCAAAAACATTTTTTAAACCTGCAGCATGCGGCAGAATGGATAAGTCTCATTTTGGCCAGCAGACTTGGATTTGTCATCACTGTCTCAATGCAATTTTTATTCTGCATGTGATGTGTTCTTTTCATGTGCATTAGCAATGAGTAAGATCCTTCACTCATTGTCAGACAAGCCCACTGCAATCTGTCTACCACTTTTGGTAACCAGGTGGGGTTAAAGTCCCCCTCATCTGTGCCCAGTCATTTCTATTTTTTTCGGTGCATGAAGTACCTTCAATGCATGTTCATTTCTGAAGTTGTGCAAGAACTGTCGTGACTCATGGCAGTCGATGTTAAATGCAGTGTTGCACTGACATGTGGGAGACATGCAACATGTGCACATTGGGGCTCAACAGTTCTTTCCCCCTGAAAGTTCAGTTTTCATAAACTGCAAATTGAGCTGTATTGTTGAAAATAAAGTTCTTTTGCACTAGAGTTTTGTTAACCAACGTTGATTTTGTCAAGCTGAGTAAGATCATGCAAACGTTTTGGACATTGTCGTTGAGTGGTTGTCTGCACCGCATTACTCATATATTCACTTTTTGATACTTTTTTGCTTTATCTCATTTCATTGAATTCAATTTCACTCCATTCCGTTTTGGTTATATTCGTATATCTATCTCACAAAGTTGTCTGAGGGTATTTGTGTTTTTTTTTATCTAAAAGACTTATTTTTGCCATGTTATGCACATAGACAGCTGCTCTCTTTATTCCAGATTTATCATGACAAATATGATTTTTTTACAATTTCATTAAACTTTAACGAATAATTAAAGCTGGGAATCCGGAGGGATGTTGTCGGCGATTTGATTCGTTATGCAAAACCACACGTGCATCTGTCACATTTCCAATGCTAACATCCTGTTGATATTGTCATTGTAGACCAATTTAGCATTAATAGAGCGAGTACAATGGATTGAAAACCACTCTTGGCGATGTGGCAATACGGAACTCCCTAATTGCAGATGCTGAATTCAGCCGGGGTGCGGCAAGTAGGAGAGCCACCAATATGGGATCTGGCGAAGAGTGCCAGCAATGTTCTGGGTGATGGAAGTGCATCGGCGAAATGAGAACTTTTGAATTTTTTAGGAAATCATTTTGGGTGCACGATTATAGATTTCATTAAAAATTCAAAAATGATTATTTTACCCTGCGAGAGGGGCGATCACCCCTGCTGGCCCCTGCCATTGCAGAATTCACAGCATGCAGAAATTCTAGGTGGGCTTTTTTGTGTGGCAAACAGTGATTCGATGTGGCATTTTTACGTGGACTGTCTCTGTGGAAACTCCGATTCTATTTCAGTGGTACCAATGCATGAAAATATGAAAATTCAGTCTCTGGGTCAGGTGCATTTCCTGCATCTCCCTCCCTACACACGCTGAGGACTTCTGTGAATCTTGCGATCATGGATACGGTATGGTTGCATGTTCAATCAAATATGCTTTCTCCAGTCGAGCAGTTCATTCCCCCTCCTTTTCGGAAGTTAACCATTTGAAAATGCTAAACTTCTCTTCTCTACGACAGTTAATAACTATACACCGCATCACCAGAGTGCAGTAACAATACCAGTCCACGGGTGGATAAATGTGCTTATTTTATAAAGACAACATTTCCAATGAAATCGCTGAAGCATTTTCGGTGAAATGGTGAAGGCATCTCGGAAGTTGTGAAGGCATTATGCATTTCTTTTCGTAATAGTGCTGCAGTAGATTTTCAAATTGTCACCCTTCTTCATCATCATGAGAAAGGAAGCAAGCAGGAAGATATAAGCAGGTTAGGCTTGTTGTCATGAGTTTGATGAATCGTGATTTTTAAATTAATTATCGAATTCGTTGATCTCAATTTTTGTGTTTCATTTTTCCTCCTTTTCATCGTTATTTTCATGAGAAATTTATTTGTTGTTTTTTTTTCAGAAATTCTTTTATTTTTTCTTGTAAATTTCACAATGATTATAATTGTGTACATTTTTCTCGTTGATTACTTACAGATTGAAGTTCTTTCTTTGAGGCTTGAAAATATAATTTCTGCCTGTATTTGTCAGCAAGCATTATTTTAGTGAAATGTTTCTTGTTGTGTAAAAAGCTTCTGATAATCCCTCACCTGTATTTTGAGCACCTCTTTTGCAAATGATCGAAGAATGGTTAAAATTTGGAACTTTCTTGCCAGACCGATCTACCTCGAATTAGTATACTGGAGAATGGTGACGTTCCTGATGATGTAAGATAATAATATGGTACCCAGCACTTTCGTTACTGCACATTTTTGCCTCCCAAGACTTTTCACCTCTTGCGGTTGCATGTTGCAGCCTTGTTGTATGACCAACTCACTCTGTGAGAGAGTGCAGAAAAAGGGAGTTCATGAAATCCCTGTAAAAATGCCGGATATTTTACGGACAACAGTCTTGTTGATGACTCTGCGTTGATTTGTTGAGAAAATAAGTTGGATTCTATCAATTTGACCATTTCTAACACGGGTATTACCGTGAACATTTTACCTGTGCACCAAAACGCTCAGTGGCAGGTTTCATATTGGCAAAAACCAGCTAGAAGAAGCCTTCCATAGAACAAAATTTATAGTCCAGGCTAAAAAGGGTGAACTTGTAGAAAGGCCCTGTTGTGCGTAACAGCATATCATATTCAGATCGTCCCTTTTTGGAGTGCTGGTCCATGGTAGCTTTCCCCAGGAGAATGCACCTGAGCAACTGGATGGTAAAAATTCTCTCATTTATTGTTATTTGTCCCACATGACATTGGAAGGTCTGGAGTACTTTTCAAAACAAATGCACGAACAATTTGTAATGCATTCTGCTTGTGTTTAGAGTTCATCTGGCTGATTATTGGGAACACTCTCAAAGATTCATGCATTATCTGAAGGTTCAGATGGGTTGGCCCGAAGTTCTTGAGAATGTAGTCATTGTGGTAAGCTCATTTAATTTAGAGTGGGAGAAGGAGGCTTGTTGTGCATTGGATGGTTTTCGATGATCGACTGTACATAATTATTGCTCTTTTTTGTGGTGGAATGTTCGTGAAAAGCTTTTCTGATAAAAATGTGGACAGAGCAGAAATTGACTTGCGTCGCAATAACGAATGTGATTTTTGAGTGAAGATAAGTTCGTTTTTGAGAACGAAAAAAAAAACAAATTTGGCCACTCAGCTGCTTGCAGTGGGCCTCAAAGAGACCTTGTTCTTGGCGACTTCGTCACAAGAAATTACAGTTGGCTGCATTTTTGGCAGCTGACATTTTTTGACAATTATTGTTAAATTATTCTGGTCCAAAGGTGGATTTAGGCCAACGGGTAATCCCATTTGGGGAAAACTTTCTTCAATTAGTTGCATTTCTGCAATGAATTATCTCGTATCAGTATCGTTCTGATTGTTGCTTTGCATTTGTTTTCATCGGACATTGTCCTCTTTGGCTTTTTTCTGCATTTCAGTTGTGATTTCTTTACCGGTCAAATAAGCTTTCGTAAAGTTTTACTGTTGTTGGAAGTGTTGCTTTAGTGGTATGCATTTGTGCTGTACTAATAGAGATATGAACGATGAGATGGATAGGTTTTATGCTTGGAAAATGCTCCAATTTCCCAGTTGCTTTGTCACAAACTTTTTAATATGGTTGTTTGTCTTCCTGCCTGGATTCGTCAAATTCCGAGTAAAGAAGTGAGAAACCTGGAGGCTACAGGGTGGTACAGAAGTCGCACATCCACGAACGTTGGGGGCAGACTTGCAGATTCATGCCAAACTTTCCGTGAAGGTGAGAATACACTGAGAACAAGATGGCTTGCGACACATCCATGCAGATGCAGTATGTACAGCGTGTCGCCAGGAAAATCGGTTGAGTTCCGTTTGTTCATGATCAAATAACAGCATCTGTGAAGCATGGTCGTGTGTGGTGGTGACAGAATTACTGTTTCCCCATCAATTTCTGTTTTTCCTTTTCCTGTTTTGCCTCTGCCTTTTCCTGTTTTGCCTCTGAAACGTTTTTCTATCTCTTTTCTCTTGTGCTGGTGGTGGTAGAAAGTGCCAGGTAGCAACAAAGATTTCCAGAGGTCAGATTTTGACCTTGGTTTAAAAAGAGACAAGGGGGAATTCCACTCGTGATGTCAGGCACTCTTGAGGGGGACCTTCATGCAAAATTTTTATGTTTCAACCAATTTGGCTTAAACTTTGCACACATTTTGGTCTTTAACCAAGATCTGTGCAAAATTTCACACCCGAGGTGATATCGGTTTGGCAGCTGTGGCCAATTTTACTCAAAAGTAGACTCAACTCTCAATTGCTGCAGCACCAACACCAGAGCAGAGGACTCTGGTTTTGCCAGTGACCAAGATTGAGTTGGAATTTGGAAAAAGATCAGGACATTGGTGGCATGATGGCTGACTTCAATTTTGCCCCAGAATTTTTTTCTTATTCGTTTCTCATCACATCAAAAAGCACGGAGCAAAATTGTTAAAAGTCCTCGAACATAGGCGATATTTTAAAATACTGGTTAATCCTCGAACATAGGTGATATTTTAAAGTACTGGTTAACACAGGGGCCATCTAATTTCAATAGGGCTTGGTGCAACTTCACGCTTCACACGAGTGTCATGATGTTTTGTGGCGCATGTTGCCGCTAATTCTAAATGGCGCCTGAGTTAATTACAAACCCCGATGTTCGAAGACTTTTGATGAGGTATTGTTCTCTGCTGTCGATTTAGACGGTTGAACTTGGCACACCTGTGTTCAAAAAAGCGCCTGATTTGGCTAGAATGGTTCAATTTAGCCAAACTAGCCTCCTTTCCGTGCAACATTAATTTTTGAAATTTTCGTCCGGAAATCACCTGAAAACCTGACATGTCATTTTCTGTCAATTTTGACAATCTGAAGGTTCTCACCCAAAGGGGGGTTAGGATTATAAATGGAATTGAAGCTTATTCGTATTGATGTCACCAAGAAGTCAATTTTGTACAATTTTATTATATGCTGTCTCGGGATGATTTTATTACCGTACACCCCTTTTACGGGATGTTTCTCATTTGCTTCTAAAATCCACAAAATTCAAGGTGCGACGATTTCAGGTTTTTGACATTTTTCAAACTATCTCATCAGCACTTTAGTGGCAGTTCTTCAAGCTTGAAAGATAAAATTGGCATCCAAACTGAAAAATGTTGCTCTTTTGGATGATAGATTGCAGCATTGTGGATTTTTTCTCCTTCGCAAAGTTTTGAGCCATTTTTATCGTGCCAAAAATGACTGAAATGCATGTTTAAGAAATTTGCGTTAAATGTAAAAAGTGGGCTCAGCCAAAAGGACTAATTTTTGGACTAATCTTTCGTATCCCAAGCACAAAAGTGTCTCCATGACTCAAAAACCACTTACTCGCACTCAACAACTAGCAGTTGAAACTTTGTTTGGATTGGAGGCGCTTCATAATGGGCTCCTGTACCAAATTTGAATAAAATCGATTAAGAAAATTGGACATTAGTATTTTACCCCCCCCCCCCCAACTCAACTGGATATTGTTCGAGGAAATTTGATTGGAATGTGCAATTAGTTTGCAAATATTGCAAGCAACTATTTCTTTGCTACTTGTACAATGTGTGTGTATGCTATCACGCTTGGTTGTTCCCCGAATATTTGGCGATGTGATGTTGTTTGTGGATGTTTTCTAGATCAGGTCATTCTAGATCCCAGGGTTTTGCTCTATTCCTGTATTATTTTGATTTTTTTGTATAATTCATTGCCAATAATAATAGCTAAAATAAATTTCAAAAATGCGCAACAACAGAGCATTTTTTCCTTAACTTTTCCAGCATGAATTGCATTTTGGAATGCTCTGGCTCATGCAAGGATTCCCTTGGCAGCTGTGAGCCCAAGGATTTTGAAAGAATGAAAAGGTTGGAAGAAAACATCTTGCATGGTTGTCGCATTGAGAGGGAATTTGAAAGGTCTGCATTTTGATCAGGGAAATGGACTTGCATAAACTTATGCAGGGAACCATTGCGAGAATGGAACTGCACCATTGGAATTCCAAAGTTTTCTGATTTGCCAAGTTCTTCAATATAAGGTATAACACTCAGCAGGTAGTTTCAACGATTTTATCTCCAAATCGACAAGTCCAGTCAACGTTTCAGACGCATCGTGCATCCGTTTATCAAGACGAGACTGGTTGAAAGCAGCATCACTGCAGGGTGTAAGATGCACGATGCATCCGAAACGGTGAGTCGACTCACGATATTGAAAGAAAATCGTACCTGGCAAGGGTGGTTTATAACCAGGTAGTTTATACGATTTTGTCCTTTTACAGGGTTCCCACAACTTTTTGGAATTTCATTTCCCTGACCTTTGCTGATCTATTTCTCTCTACCCAACCAAAATACAAGGGTTGCTGTCAATATCAAAAGCTGCCACAGGCCTTAAAGGGTGGGGGAACCGTCACGCAATTTTTTTTTATTTGTCAACCGATTTTCTTCAAGCTTTGTACGGCAGAAAATTAATTTTGCCATTAATTGGTATAGTTTCTTTTGGATTTTTAGGGAAAACTCGGACCCATCGAAATTGGTGTTCCATCACTGATTTGATGCATATTTACATGCGACGAAATCCAATTTCTTGTGTGTAAAATTATCACAATTCTCCCAGTTTTTGTATGAAAAATCGAAAAAAAACAGAATCTACAAATGGACCGAGTAATTATCTGGCCACTGTACATGTTTTAAGATCATTTCAACTAAGAACAAAGAACAGTGCAAAAGTTCACACCCCTGGGTCGGAGAGATCATGACGGGAGTAACGCTAACTCCGAGGTAAATTTTTGCCATCTGCTCCAATGAAAAAAATTTACCTCGCAGCTCGGAGTTAGCGTTACCCCCGTCATGATATCTCCGCTCCCAGTGTTATTAGTTTAGCCGCTGTGACCAATTTTCTGCAAAAAGTGGGCAAAAGTTTTGATCCCTGCATCATTGGAGCTGGTGACCTCCAGTTTGCTCCAAAGTCACCAAAATTGAGCCAGAATTTGGCTAGAAAGTTCAACAACCATAAACCGATTTTCACTTTTGCACCAGAATCATTATAATGTTTATCGCATCAAAAAGTGGCAAATTTTACTGCCAAAAAAGCCTTTGCATCTTGGAAATTCTTTTTACCAGTCCAATTTTGACCATTCTAGCCAATTTGGGATGCTTTTTTTTACAAAAGTATGCAAATATACTGCATATCCCAAGCTGAGATATAACATTCAAAAGTTTGCCGAACATGAAAAATCTTAGCTCCGAGTAAATTGATTAACGGAATCGCATTAAAAATACATTGAGATGCCGTCGAATTTAGGTTCGTAACTTCTAAACTACATGTAATTTCTAAGCACCAGTGGAACCAGCAGATTTTCGTGCATAAACCACCTAAAAAGCCAAAAATGTCATCTTTAGCCATCTTTTGCCATCCGAAGGCTCCCGTAAGGTGTTTGTGTCAGAGCCTCAGCGATGGTCCAATGGGCGGTGCTGGCAGGGGGGAAAAAGACTCAGTCCCCCAGAAGCTGAAGAAATTTTGAAACTTGGGTGTTCATCTTGGCCTCAAAATCTCGTTTCTCATCATTTTGAAGCTCATCCTTGAGGATATCCTTGTGATCCCTGACTTTCAGCATATTTTTTTACGCATTTCCCTGACTTCTGATGCGATTCCCTGAACTTCGCTGTCTTCCCCTGGCTGTGGGAGGAACCCTGCACATTGGATTATGGGAGTCATTATTGATTATGTGACAGCTGTTCAATGAACATTTGCAGCTAAATAAGTCCGTTTTTGGAACTACTTTTGTTTTTCGTCCGTTTTTGGAACCTACTTTTGTTTTTCGTAACAACTGAAGAAGAAAAAATGGCCAAAACATTTTTGACGCAGAGGTTGAAAAATTAATAGGTATTACTGTTTTTTCTTCCATTTGAAAATCAAGAGAGATAGACCTGGCATGGAAATATCGGCTCGCCTTCTTTGTTGGCGAAAGTCATTCTCAAACATCCGATTTGCAATAAAACATATATGCATGTGCAGGTCTTTTTTGGCCCCTGCGAGAGGAAAATGGTGGATTTGTGTAAATAATTTATGCCAGAATCAACAACCAACATGCATTATTATGCAATTCCCACAAAATAAAAAGTAATTGATCATCTTAAAATAAATTACAAATTTATTTTATTCAGCGAAAAATGTTGCACAAAGTCCGCGATATAGGTACCTAGCCAACAACCCAAGAAAAAAGACCCAAAATGTGTTTTAATTAATGGAACAGGCAAAAAGATGTGGTTATGACATTAAAATAATGAATGAAATGGTGGAACGTATTCCATGGCGCATCACCCCTACTTGGAGCCTGTTGACAACAATGCCAGGACTCCACTGGCACATCCCACAGAGAAGATGTAGTTTACGGATGGTGAGAATGTCTTCAGGATGTAGAAGCTTGAGATGATTACGATGGCCAGGAACAGAGCATTGTTGTAAAAGATGGAGAATGTTGTTGCTTCGTAATCGGCTACTTCATTCTTTTTCCAAAGAATTCTGTAAATATGAGAATACAAGGTATTCGATTGCCACACTTCACATCACTCACATATCTGAACATCATTCACATATCTGAAACAGTTTGTCTGATAATTCGGATCGGGGACTGGGAAAATTGGACAAAGGAATGATTTTTTGTATGGAGGTGGTAAATTACACCTGTCCTTTCTTGTAGCTTACACCTGTCCTAACTTAACTAAACCTAGCCTGACCTAACCTAACCCGGAGAAATAAAAAAAAAATCAGCCTCCAAAAATGCAAACATTCTGCCTCAGTTCGTTCTGCCCCAGTCACCGGTCCCGATAATAAAATTCTCACCTGGAATCCATTTGAAATTAAAAATATCTGATCAATTTGTTTTTGGCATCAGCATTGTTTTAGCACCACTGCACTGTAAAAATTTAACAGCTACCTCCTTCCCTCATCACTAAAGAGAGGTAGGTAATTTATCATATTGTTCCGGGTTCCCTTTCAAAACTTTATTGTCTGCACAGGTATATGGATTTATTTAAAAGTAAAGGGTATCATTACCAAAAACCCCAAGCTCCAAACCTCGTGACATCACTTACAAAACCCAAACAGCCTGTAGTTTTATGATTTCTGGCATTTCCTGCAGAAACTGGTGAGTAATCAGAACCACTAACCCTGGGGAGAAGTGCTCCGGAATAGTGTCAATCCGAGGATGCAGGTACAATTTTAGCATTGAAGTACCTAAATGGAGAAAATTAGCCCCTCAACCTTGGATTAGCGCTATTCCGGGGTAAGTGAGGCAATGATAAAATGCAGGACAAAATGGAACGCTTAAACAGGCAGTAATTGAGAAAACCCCAAAACAACAGAAGACATTCCCATAGGCTAACAACAAAAACAGTGTGCCAGTCTGGTCTGCTTCTGTGAGGAGGGAAAGAGTCCAGACCATGGGGGTGTTAAGCGTGACCTTTTTGAACACATTCCAGGAAATGAGCACTTACATTGGAATAATTTAATTGGGACAGGTTGGTCCATGAAATGCAGGGATCCAAGCCGTCCCATATTTATTTATGGGATCATAAACGTACAGAACTGGTCTTCTTGGCATAAAATTGTTGGTACCCATTTGATAAATACGGAGTCATCCAGACCCCGACCAGATCCAAACTTCTACCGTCTACGCCAGCGGTGTTCAAAGGGGCAGATCCGAGCCCCTGGCTGGAGATCGGGCGGCGGTGCCCTATGCAGAAGCTGGAGAAATTTTGAACTTTGGGGTTGCAATATTCGTGTTCTGAAGGCTAAATTTCTAATCAGGCTGATCAAAAAGCAACTCTGGCTTCTAAATTTCAATTGCTATGCTGCTGTTAATTTCTCATTTGCACCTGCGAATGAAGAGGGGCTATGGCAGGACAGAAAAGACACAAAAATGCACAAAAACAAATGGAATGATGGAATTCCCATTTTGCATTCTTTCGTGGCGTGACTTCATTACGATTATCGACTGCAACCAAAGACATTTCGGGGGGCCATGGCCACGGACCATGCCTGGCAGGAATCAATTTTCAGAAACCACAGAATTACCAATAGCCAGTCATCCTGCGGGTTGACAATAGCCCGGAAAACTGGCAGCACGGATGATGTGGCTTCGGCCTGCAGCGGTGCGGGTGCAGGAGAAGCACTAAACGATGTACTTATACCGCTGCCCAACCGAATCCCAGTGAACACGCTGGCGATTCAGGAAAAATTGAGCAGATGGAAAGCCAGGAATAAACACCTTTTGGCAGAGCGTGTTAATTTTGTGAATTTGCAAAATCTTGTCAAAAATCCATTGGAACAACTTTCAAAAAGGGATCCATTTGGCAATACTGACCAAAAAAGACTGCACTATGCAAGATATTCCCCCAACCCCCTTCTGCATGCCGCAAGGCAAGGCACCAGGTTACCGACACACGGGCACCAAGTGGATGGCCTGGAATAACCCGCCAAAGATGGCGCGCTGTGGCTCGGAAAGCCAGAAGCACATGCTGTCGACCGCAGGTCTGTTCGTCAGTTCGTGTCAACTCTGTCACCATCCACCACGTAAATTTTTTCAATGTCGATAACTCCAGCGCAATCAGCCATCCATCGCACGTGACATCTCGAGTCTGTGCGGCATCAGTGCACAGTTCCAATTTTTGCTGCCATCTGTGAACTTCATAGGAAATCACTTTTCTGCACCCATCACCATCTATGAATCGCAATATGCGGTTAAAAGAATAAAGGGCCCGTATGCCCTTCAGGGGTAAAATTTCGTAAAAATGGCCTGATAAAACGCAGATTCTGGTCCCGTGCATCGTCTGTCCAAATTTGGGCGAAATCGGCCAAGCGGATTGGCGGGAATCGTCTAACAAAAAATCGGCTTCTCTTAAGAACGTGTTTGGATCTTTTACCCATGTAGCAGTCCGTTATCGCCTTATCAATGCATCTCACAGTTGCCGAACAACTGTTTGCGCTTTTTTTCTGTGAATTTCTCTCAGGCGCGACGATTCTGTTTTAATGCTGTACAGGGCACACATGCATATGGCGCTTTCTTTGGCATGCCAATGGCTTTTAACAATTCAAGATTTCGACCTGTTTGAAAAAATATCCACGTTGCATGCAGCCACCAGAGGCATGAAGACGAGAAAAGCTCAGTTTCCTAACATCCTTAGGGGGTTACAGGATTCATACACACGCAAATGGGTTCCAACAGAAACTTCAAAATTTCAAATCTACCGGAGCCCCGTTGGCGTTACCCAGCAGTCACAACGTAGTGGAGGAGAAGCGGTTCAACGAAAAGGAAGACCGTTTACGGATGCTGCTGATGGGGAAAGGATCAAGAAAGTTCAACGACTACAGAAACCAGGTGGAAACGAATGGGGAAATGTTCAAAAAATGTCTGGCGAGAAAATCAGTCAATTACCGCCTTCGAGAAATCAGATGAAGAGGGGCAACACACTCTGCATCAGCAAAAACTAACCAGGTAAAGAAATCAGAATGTGGCATGCAAAATTGCAAACCACAACATACTGAGAAAAATTGGTGTTGTCATGTGTGGCAACCGAAACGAGGCCACTGCGTCATGTGTGGCAACCGAAACGGGGCCACTGCATCTGAAGCACCCTGTTTTATAACACCTGTTGTGGAAGGGCCTGTGAGCTAAATTATCACAAAACGATCAAAACGCCTGCCAACGAGAGCACTGAAAAGCCAGTGGGAAGTAACAAAAATCTACTGTATAGAGATTGTGAACTTAGCATACCTCTCATCTTTCTCCTTCCTGCTCATTTTCTTATCCTCTGCCAATTTCTTACTCATCTCTAAATTGACAGCTTCTTCACATTTAACAGCGACCTAAAATGAAGACAGGAAGTGAATATGGTAAAATATGAAGCACACAATTTTAGTGAATATGGTGAAAACATGAACGATAGGTATGATATAAGATGTGACAAAACAAGATACTGATCCACCCAAAACCCACAGAACTTTTCAAATACCCAAGCAGCAGCCGCCAAATCTGGAAAATGCCAATAGGCCTATTCCCGCCTGTTCATTTTTCTGGTAGCTTTCATCCAATTTTTGATATCATGTAGATTCTGCAACATTCCTGCAGCTGCCATCTCCACTGTTTTTGTCATCGTTTGGAACAAAACAGGAAAAATCCAAACCCATAGCATGATGCGGTCCTTTCATGAAAAAGCTTGAGAAAAACACACAACTCAGTTTGAGAATAATTCCTGTGATGACCCCTATGTTGCAACTTTTTTCATTCACAATGTTCTGGGATCGGAGTTATCAGGATTTCAATTATGGGTGATATTGATCATTGTTCACGAGTCATGACATGGGTGGTGTCCTCCAACTCTTAGAGAAAATTGCGGCAGGCTGTGATATCAGAAAGTCTGATGTAAACTGCTCACAAGCCACGTGTTGTTCACATGTTGCCTTTCAGATGGAAGTTCTCAAAAACCACGGGTTGTGTGTGAATTGTCATGTGACCTAAGTTGCGCCCCGGAGTTCATTCTTTGGGTCGCAATTAATAGTAAGCGAAAAAGAGCTCTGAAACACTGGCGAGACTCTGGCAGAGGGCGTTTTGTGCAAGATTGCTTGATTGGGGCCCTGCAATTGCAAGAAAAAATATTTTTTTCTAACCTAAAGCTATCTGAACCTGACCTAACCTTGTCCCCTCTCGGAAAAAACAATGCTCGCTGGGGAGGCCCCGGCCTGCCATCTCAGTTCTGTTGTTTGGTGACCAAACAACAGAACTGAGCAAGGCATTACATATTGATTCTAAGAGTTTCAGTTCAAAACGTGAAAACTCATCAGATATGTTGTTCCTGACAACTGCTGGCTGTTGCATGGGGTACTTAGAATATTGATGCTTGGTTAAGATCCTCAATCTGTCAAAAATTTGGGTTTCTGAGTCTTGAGAACCAATGGTAACAACCCATAACTACCCATTGCGAATGTCAAGACTGGGGTTGGCCATTAGCTCCACCCGCAGGCCCCTAAATGAAAAGTTAAATGGGTGGTTCTGGTGGTTATTGAGTCTTGAGAACCAATGCCCTGGTAACAACCCATTGCAAATGCCAAGACTAGGGTGGCCATTAGCTCCACCTGCAGGCTCCAAAAGAAAAGTTAAATGGTTGACTCTGGTGGCTGTATCTCTAACATTCATGAAGGCAAGCACACCAGCTCTTTGTGTAAAAGTGATGGCACCATTTTGAATTCTTTTGAAATCCAGGATGAAATGCAAGAATATGAACCACCAATTTTAAGCACCCTGCTTCAAAACTGTGAAGCGAAATACACTACCTAGGTACCTTTTTACAGGAAAAATGGAATGTTGGTCAAGAGAAGATTTTCTACATGCTATTTACAAATTATTGCTGCAAGAACATGAAAAATTACATTGCAGAAGAAACATGCGGACCTACCTTGTGCTTGAGAACAAACTTGGTGTTTTTGTATGCAAAGGCAACCAAATACGTGCTGACGAGAGTGACAATCACAAACAAGGCCGAAGAAGACATGAGATCCATCATATGTATTCTCCAAAACAACCCTGAAAATATACAAGATCCATAGATCAGTAAGCTGATTTTTCTCTGGGTTTATTGAGGTCAAAATACAGCCTTGAGACACAATCAAGTGTGAAAAAAAATTCAACAATTCATTGCCTAATGGGCTTAGTGACTGGCTTAATTTTCTTCCACAGCCTCACTCCATTCACGGACAGAATTGATGGAGCAAATAATTTCACAAGAAGGGAATAATGATGAAAAAATCTGAAATGCAATTTGTCAACATTTCTTCCTCTGCAATTAGGTAGGTACCTTAAGAAATCGGAAGCTCCTTATTTTGAGCACGTCAAAGACCTAAACTGAGTCATTATTGGAAATTTGTTGTTTTGGAAATTTGTTGTTGAAAATGTACCTAAGTAACTTTGCATATTTGTTCCTTTTTCCCAAAATCTTCTTATTCCTGTGTCATGAGTGAACTGCGAAAATCAGTGAGGCAGAATCATTCATCATGCCCTTACATTTTGTGAGGCACAAAATAGGAAGTTATTCTCATTTCCTTGTGTTTTGTGAGGCACAAGATGTAAGTTTTGTCAATTCCTTGTGTTTGCGAGGAACAAAATGCACGTTTTTGTCACTTCTTGTATTTTGTAAGGCACAAACTGCAAATTTTTTTTTCATTCCCTTGTGTTTTGTGAGGCAAAGATGCATGCTTTTCTCATTCCATTATGTTTTGTGAGGCACAAAATGAAAGTTTTTCTCATTCTCGAGTGTCTTGTGAGGGACGAAATTCAAGTTTTTCTCATCCCCTTGCGTTTTGTCAGACACAAAATAATGTTGCTGTGATCTCTTCAAATGATTTAATGCATTCTTGACACCAGGCAGAAGGTGTGGACCATCCAGTAGGAGAAGGTTACCGGTGTGGACCATGCAGTAGGAGAAGGTTACCGGTGTGGACCATGCAGTAGGAGAAGGTTACCGGTGTGGACCATGCAGTATGAGAAGGTTACCATTCTACTTTCTGGGCCCCAAAAGAAATTCTATTTTTATGCCCAAAATATCTGAGGTGCTCTTTTCACGGAACAACCCTTCAAGCCTGAAGTTTCGGGTTCAGTTTTTGATGCATTTTGCACGAGTTTTTAGAAAACGTGACATTCGCTCCTGCCGGAATTAATAAATTACCTACACAGAATTTCCGAAAATAAAAAAAATCTTGCAAAACATTATTTTCTTCCATACCCGCCAAATTTCTTTTCTTTTTCACTGTTAATATCACAATAATTGTGGTTTTTGAACAATATCAAACACTCTCAACGCATAAAACGAGCCCTGAAAACAAGCGCTTCTGACCACAACTAATGGAGGAAAAACTTGAAAAAATGTCAAATTTTAATAAAAAAAAAAACGCCATTTTTAAAACCGCTCAGCCGATTGTGACGAAACGAGCATCTGCTAGCTCGCACTTCTGTCCGTTTCCTGAATAGGTATTTGATTTTCAACTGAAGCCGAAAGCTGCATTTCCACGAAATGGCTGCCCAACAAAATTGAGACACAATTTACCAAACTTTACCACATTGCAAAATTTCGAAATGTGATCTGACCGCGACAGAATAAAAATGAAAATGCGGCTCGACTCATCTGCCGTAATTATACCTAATCGTTTTGGCTTTTCTTGTTGGTAGTTTTTAACATGTTTTCTTTTTTCTGGATCATTATCTGAGCAACTTCGAAAAAAAAAATATCTTCAAATATTATAAAATAGGTATACAAATTGAAAAACCAACCAATCACAGACATGCTTAATTGATGTTGTTAAAGTGTGTAATCATAAATTACTTTGCTTGGGACGAACTAAAATGCATAATGTGGACCAATGGTAGATATGGCGTTTCGTGGAACAAGTGAAATATGCAGAATCACAGGTTAGGTTTTGGGTTGAGTTGGGTTTGAATGGGTTGGGTTTGGTTAGGTCGGGTCAGATTTTATTGGGAAGTTTGGTTGGCGGGATTTGGGGCTTATATTTGCACTGCAGCCACAGTTCGCATATTCCGCGATTTCCGCACTTTACAAGGACCCCTTACTTTTTGTCACAAATTCGAATGCACCAGATATTCAGATAAGGTAAACAATATGTAGGCCTACATATTTACCCAAACTAAAAAGTGTTATCACGAAATGCTATCTGGTGGAATCGGGAATGGCTATTTAGGGTAGGTGGAGGCCATCGCATTCATCGTGGTAACACTTTTTACCTAGGTTTTTTAGACTGTGGTAGGGACCTGGAAAATAATTCTACTTTGGATTTTGAGTGGTAGCCCTGAAGTAGTTTAGCAGTCCCCGGACTGCAGGCACCATTCATTTCTTCTTGCCTAACAAATCTGCTAGCTGTTTTCCTCGCCATTCAACCAAGAAAAACATCTGTTTCCACCTACCCTAGAAGCAAACATGATCATGATTGTAAACTCTGGTTAAGCTTGCTTGTGGAAATGGGTAGAAATATTCATTGCATGTTGGAATCAGCCGTTCTTCAATGATATTAGGTAGGTAGGTACCTACAAGGTTTTTTGTCCAAAATATTCCTAACGATCGAAAATACCGACGTGAAAAATTTATCAGCTTAATCAGCATAACTAATTATTGTCTTCAAAGACAAAGAGGAAAACAACACAGCACAGCAAACTGGCTCGCTGGGTATTTTTGGCCATCCTCTAAGGTAAAGCAAAGAAAGGCCTGAAAGGTAATTAGGTCAAATATAGCACCACTTAATGAGAAACGAGACAAATATGGCACCACTTGTAAAACGAGACAAATAGGGCACCACTCGTAAAACGTGACTTCTTAAAAGACGAAACTGTTCTAAATAAGTTCCCAGCTTACAAAGAGAGGGACCAGTGACTTTCTGGGAACTTACCTGCCTACAAAATGTCCAAACACGACGGAAAAGTAAATAACAGACTTACATATTGGAATGGCCGATACAATGAAGGAATTTCCATAAAATAAAGCTGATGACTTTGTCGAAACATTTCTGCTGAAATCTTGGAGAAGAAGTTCCTCCTCTTTTGTGAACGCCTTGTGTTTTGCAGGCATTTTAAACCACACTGAAGACTATTTCAGGCCTAGGTATGACGGTACACACAAATCTCCGAAAACACTAGTCCTACTGAGGTTCAAAGGAAATATGGTAATCTGTGTCAGGTAAGTCGAAAACTCGAAAGCAAGTTGGAAAGTATGGAATTCAAGAAAAAAAATCCTGCAAGGTTCTTGGGATTCACTTAGATTCACACTTAAACATGAGTGATCACTTTGTTTACTTATCGAAGAAGTTGATCACCGGCCTCTACATGTTGAGGGTGTCCAAGGCTTATCTATCCTTGCCTAATATGTTGAAATTGTACCACGCGTACTTTGAGTCCCATCTTTTGTATTGTGCACATATTTGGATCTCCGCACCAGCCAAAACAACCAAGTCATTGAGCATTTTGCAGAAAAAAGCTACTCGTTTACTTAACAGCCTCCCCTATAACGTGCCTACCAGAACTTCTTTTATGTCCTTAGGTCCACTACGTATTTATCAAATCATATACTTGCAAATCCTGATATTTGTCCACAAATTTTCATTTCTCCTCAGGATTTGCTTGGGGTGATTCTAGACCTGTTACTTGGGGCCTAAAACCACCTAGAGTTTCAGGCCCATCATTGAGATCCTTGGAAGATGATTTGCTTCCAATCCTTCCTTTTCCTCTTGTTACGGGCGGACGACTTTGGCAAAGTTTTGGTTTCCGACTGGGGAACAATCTCCCTCTAAACCTTGCGCAAAATTTGCAAACCTTGTCCTATTTTCCAAAAAAAGAATTGAAACACACTGATGATCAAGACAATGTTTTTTTTTGATCACGAGTCCACAGTTCCTCCATTGGCTTAATTTTACAGAAACAGAAATAAAGTGGTGCTGCCTCCTCAACCACAAAATTTCTGTGCTTCCTATGGAAGCCATTTTAGGCTTCTCTATTTTTTTCTTTCTCCTTGCAAGAGGAAATTGATGAATACATAGGTAGAAAATTATTCACCCAATCATATGGTGGCCTAATTTTCTCTGTAGATTTCAACATACATAATTCATTTTCTTCTTCTTCTCCTTTTCTCTTTTTTTTGCTTCGCAATTGCCCCATGCTGCATGCATGCCTGCAAATTCTATTTAGGGGCCTTTTTGGCTTTACAAAAATGAGTTGTGCAACTTTTGCTTCTACTTGGCATCTTATACTTGCTTCTGTCATCAAACATTCATGCCTCTTTCTTTGGATGCTGCTTTGTCATCACATGATCCTTTGGCTATCTTCAATCTGGTGCATTAAATCTGCTGCTATGATGATCGCAAACCTGATCCTGTCCTCTGCTGCATGGGGTAAGCTGCTTTCTCTTTGCTCTTGGGTCATTACCTACTCATTGATAAACTTATCATTTTGTCTGTCTGTGAAAATGTACCTACCTACCGCAAAAAAAATGAGAAATGTGCTGACTTGATTTATCATTTTATGGCAAATTCATGAAATTGTCATTGAAAATTGAAATGTTTGAACTGAAATTCATAAAAAGATTAAAAAAAAAACAGAAAAAAAAAACAAGATTTGAGACAAGTGGTGAGGAGAGTGATTCATGTCAAATTTGGTGCAATGAAAACGGTCAGCAATTTCCGATGATGACAGGGTTTCAATAAATATCTGTTGGGAGCTTTCAACCAAAAAGTATGTCATCCGAACTGCAGTTTCTGTTCTGTCTGCTCTTTGCACCCAATGTGACAGGGTTCTGAGAGAGAATCAGTGCATGGAAATCCAAAATTCCTCGCTGATTGCTGATTGCCATAATTGGCTACTCTTTTGCCACATTTTGAAGCATAACGTGATTATGAAAAGGATTTTCTGATGCATGATAGATGGCCAGGATTTGACGTGACACATGACATTGGGGTGGCATTCAACAAGGAATTCAATTCTCATGGCATTTCACAACTCAGTGAAATGCACTGGCAATAGAATCTGAGCAAGTTGTGTGAAATGATGATCACAGGAAGAGATAAGAGCAGCGCGTTGCATTTTTCGTCGCAAATGGCTTTCTTCCTTCAAATTAGGCAACGGGTAGGTACCTATTTGTTCATTAAAGCCAAGTGTGGCTTAGCAAACAGGGTTTGCTTTGTTGTTATTCTGTTTGTTTTTTTCTTCTGTTATTGGATCGCAGTTACTTATTTTGTTAGGTTAGGTGGGCAAGGTTAGGTTTGGATTCGTTGGGTTTCTTTTTTTACCCAAATCATGTTGGGTTCGGTTTGAGGGTTTGGCTACTTATTTTTATTTCATACAGCAATAAAAGAAAATAAAATGAAATCAAAAAGCTCATGTCATACCTTGCATGATTGATTGGTCAGATGTGATCCAGAGTCCAAAGTGGAAGAGGTACCGTCAACTGGGGTAACTTGGACCCATTTTTTGCACTCGATCAACCACTGAGACGTTTATCTGACCTCTCAGAGGTGTGGAACCACTTTAGATATTACTTTTGAAGTCTTGGCAATGTGCCCACTGCTCCCAAACTTGAGGTTTTGGAGCAGCTTGGGCTTTTTTTTTTTGTTTTTAAAAAGGGTCCGAGTTGCCCCATGATTTGGGGCAACTTGGACCCCACCCTGAAAATCCATTTAAAAGCATTGCTGGGGTCGAGTTTGCACAGATATGGGGAAAACGGACCCCCCAAGATTTTTTTAAAAAAGACACAAAAGCAATATAGTGTCGAAATTCATCTTTTTTTTTTAAATTTTCAAGCATAAAACAGGCACTTAATTTTCATACAAAATTGGCACAGAACAGCTTTTGAATTCAGGTAAAATTTTTTATTTGTAAATTTTTCTTTCCATAAAAACATCCCAGGAAATCATAGCCAGGGAGATTGTTGAAAAATCTTACTTCATTTCGACCAATGTTACCTATCCAACAAACTTTTGCACAACAATCGTAGTTCCGTTGCTGTTCATGGAAATCCCCACAAGGCCATTGCCTGCAAAAACTGGAGGTCGGCCAGGTTTTCTCACTTTGAGAACGTTAAGATGCCGAACCAGTGTAGTTTTTGGAAACCATATTTTTGGGCAGAACTTTTCTTGCTCAATTTTCCGCTTTTAACGTCTGCCACAGCTTTACGTAAATCTTCTGCTGAACAGGCAGTTTGGTAGGTATGGCCGCTTTCCAGCCCACAGTGTACTTCCTCATCATTATAAAAATGACCAAGTTCTAAAACTGCAATCTGACCTGTTGTCTGGAAAAGAAAAGTTCCTAAAAAAAAAAAAACAAGTATAAACATGGTTAAGAGCAATTTGGAGTAACATGGACCCCGAGAAATCCATGTTACCCTTAAAAACCAAGTTACCCCAGTTGACGGTAGCAGTTCAAATTGATGCATGTTGTGGTTGAAGGTGAGAGGCGTGGCCAGTTTTGTTTCATTCGAAAAGTAATATGGCCATACAGTTCAGTAAGTAGGTACCATATGCGGAAATTAGCATGCCAAAAAAGGAAAGAAAGAAATGGGGGGAACAAATTAGTAATTTTGTTGTGAAGACTAAATATCTAAAACACCCAGTTTTGAAGAAATAACATCAGCGAATTACTTTTCAGGGGACTGCAAGATTTCAGCTGGTAATGCAAGTTTATTCCACAGAAAAAGGTTGCGATTAAAAAAGGAATACTTGTCTACATTTTTGAAGAGTGAAGTTGGCACAAAGGAAACTGTCGTGCAAGCTCTTGTTTTGTGGTCATTCGGAGTGAAGATCCAGGGCCCATCCCCCCAGCCCCCTTTATTGACAATGCAATTTTATTCCCGAATGCAGACAGTCCATGCAGTTATCGTCTTTTATTGAGGGAATCCCAGCCCAATTCAGTCAACATGCTTGTCACACTTGCATCAAAAGCAAAATTTCCCATTACAAACCCAGCTGCCCTTCTTTGCACAGCCTGAATCGCATCAATGTGACATTTTTGATGAGGGCTCCATGTGGTGGTGGGTGGGATATTCCAGCAAAGGCCTCAGTTGAAAAATACAGAATTGACTTTATGCGCCGTGAAGCATGATTGCAATTGCGTTTAGGAAAACTTACAGCGTTTGTAACTACTATAAGTTTTCCAATGCGAAACCTAAGCAATCTAAACTGCTATACCCGAACCTATACAGGGTGTTTCAAAAACAGCGGGCAAAAAGCACAGGACTGATTTCCTGGTGTGATTCTGAACAAAAAATATTCAATAAAGTTTTTTGATCCGATACCCCGTTCTCAAAATACCCCTCACCCGCACCCTTAAATGGGGTTGCTAGAGTGTGAGGATGAGAACTATTGCTTTATGACTGGATCAGTTTCTTCCTTTGGGAAATCTGAACAAATTACCCCTCTTTATTTTTTCTTCTCCGGGGCTTCGGTTATGAGATAAACCCCCGGAAAAACAGAGGGGTTGAAGGGGTGAACAGGCAAAAGTTGTCAGCGGGTCCTGAAATCGACAGGAAATGTTCTCCAATGAATTTGTAACCATTTATGTTCAGGGTTGTTTTTGCCTAAGGGGCTTTGTTCGCATGGAAAATGAGATCCAATATCATTGGGGATGAAATCCCCCGAGCTTTTTACCGGCTTACGGCTCATCTGACGCAAAAGCACCCCTTAACAAAAATGGTTGAAAATTCCTTGGAGAACATTTCCTGTGAATTTCGGGACCCGCTGACAACTTTTGCCAGTTCACCCCTTCAACCCCCCTGTTTTTCCGGGGGGTTTATCTCATAAACGAAGCCCTGGAGAAGAAAAAATAAAGGGGGGTAATTTGTTCAGATTTCCCAAAGGAAGAAATTGATCTAGTCATAAAGCAATTGTTGTCATCCTGACACTCTAGCAACCCCATTTAAGGGTGGGGGTGAGGGGTATTTTGAGAACGGGGTATCGGATCAAAAAATTTATTGAATATTTTTTGTTCAGAATCACACCAGGAAATCAGTCCTGTGCTTTGTGCCCGCTATTTTTGAAACACACTGTATAACAAACTAAATAACAGCAACACAACTCCTCTTTTACGCACTGCAGATCCTTTGGAGATAACGCTGACATCAAAGGTGGACACAATGGCACTGCTGCGAATTGAGTTATTTTCTGAAATTGTTTCCGTGCAATTGTGCAATTTTGCCCCACCGTATACACCCTTCCACGATTGCTTCATCAGCATTGTTGGCACTGACAGTTTCGGATAAGGCAGTTTTCAGTGTTTGGATGGGGTACCCTTGGAAAAAGAACCGTACCCTCTCTTGATCATCCTCTAGTTGCAGTGATAAGTGACATACGTGAACGGCCGTATAGGCAACCTCATTTCCACTCACACCCATAAGCGCTTTGGCACAGCTGTCAATTTTGCAGATGGGTGAACGCTTCCCAGAAATAGAAAAGGAATAGCGTCGTAATTGGAAAGCAATCTGGCCATCGAATTGGCTGCTGATTTTGAGCTGAGTGTGATTGCTTAATGGAGAGTCTGGCAAATGGTGAACGCATACAATCAGCGGCTGTTATGCGACTGACTGATGCTGGTGTGAAAAGATGCCAGTGCCAGTTCTTTAAATTGTGACATTTCACCCAATAACTCAGTAACAACTTGACCAAATGAGTTGAAATTTTGCGTGAGAGACCTTCCATAAAGGGCGAACGGCGAAAAAGGAAACGAAAAAGACTGCCAGCAAGTGGCCGTGTCCAGTGAACAGACGTAACTCTGCTTTCGAACACCTGCGGTGCGGTTCGATTTCCATGATCAGCGAGCAATATCTGAAGAGTTTTTTGAAAAAGTCATCGGCGTTCCGTCTGTGTGTGCATGATGCGTCAATAATAAACATCGATTTTTACTTTGTCAAATGCAATCGCAACAGGGTGGGCCGGTGATTCTGCCTGGGAATGAACGATGAGGGCACTGAATTGGGAATGGAGAGGGACATTTTTTCCCCAATCCACTTCCGCATGCGCGTCTCTGATTGGCTGTTGGGAATTCCAGCCAATTTCAACGTCCAATTTTCAAAACCAAACTTAACCAAACCTAACCTGACCTAACCTAACCTAACCTGACCTAACCTAACCCTATTGCGACCCCAGAAAGAGCTGCGAAGCGGTGGCAAACCTGCCAAATGGCAAAAAGCGGTGGCAATGCAAAAATCGCAAAATTGATGACGTCACAATTTGAGACGACGTGATTGGCTGTTGCGAGCTCCTGGTCCGCGGAAGTGGATTGGGAAAAAAAATTATGCAATGGAGAGGGGCAAAAGTGCACGTGCTTCTCCTGGCATTTTCGAAAACTTGAAGGGCGGTGCGCTCACAGGCCGGGTCCTGTCCGTCCAGGTAGTGACTGATGACCACGGCTACTGTTCGACATGATCCCAAACACTTGCTGGCAGCATTGGTCGTCAGAATGAACGTGGAGATACGCGGGAATGTTGTGAAATGGGTGTGTGCTTTGCAGAGTGAAATGCATTGTTGCGCACTAAGTCAAAATTTCAACGGTTTGCGACGTTTCTGTCAAAACGACTAAATCTGTCTGGAAAACTGCCATGGCCTGAAATTGTGATGGCTGTTGAACCTTACCCAATTGCAGGCAGCTCAATCCGAACACCCTGTCATTGCGATGCAGGCACTTACTCGTTAGCCTTTTGTCATTCCCAATGAAAACAATAAAAACACAATTGTTTTTCTCTCGCACTGAACAACATTGAACGCGTTTGTTGTTGACCGTCCCCGACGTCAGCCACACCAAAAAACAGGTGCGATTATCGTTTCCATTTTCGCCGTTCATCCTTTATAAGCCCCAACAGACAGCAAATTTTGAGCAAAAACTGATCATATAAATTCGGAACTTGAAATTTTGACCATTTTTTTTCTGTTTGTTTCAACAAATTTCAGTTTGTCACAAACAGAAAAAAGAAAAAGAAGCACACAACAAAAATTCAGGCTGTTTACATAATTGTTATTATTATTATTATTATAACGTGCGAACGGCACGGGGCCTGTGGCACGTGCGGCGCGCGCTGCCTACGAAAACAGCGCGGGATTTTCTGTTATGAACGCCAAGGATTTGGTACGGAAACCATCAATGTTTGTCAGTTTCGCGATTTCGTTTGGCAGATTATTCCAGTGGCGGATGGTTGAGGGAAAGAAAGATCCCGAGTATGAATTCGAATGCACTGCGAGGTGCCGGAAGGTTTGATGATTTGAATGTCGGTTTGACAACGCACGCGTTGGCTCCACCTCCGGAGGGAGAGAGATTTCAACAGAGCCCGAAAGGATTTTACTTAGCATCGTCAGCCTCGAAGCTTTTCTCCTATCCGCAAGTTTGGGCAATCGGATATTCTCGAGCATGCGCGTGACGCTGGACCGTCTATCAAAGTCTGAGCATATAAATCTCGCAGCGAATCTCTGAACACGCTCCAACTGCCTCGAGTGGTTGGCCTGGGTTGGGTGCCAAACAGATGCACCGTACTCCAGACCGGGACGCACCAAAGACTTGTATGCCAGAAGCTTCAATTTTTCGGGGCAACCATGAAGATTCCTCCTAATAAAATTCAGGGTAGAAAGGCCTTTGGAAGAAGCCGCTTTAATGTGTTTTGACCAGCTCAGGTCATCGGTCAGTGTGACACCGAGGTATTTATAGAAAGGCTTACTCTCAATCAGTGTGTTGTTCATCACATATTCGAATTGTGTTGGAGTCTGAAGCCTGGAAAAGGTGACTTTTTCGCACTTTCTGATGTTGAATTCCATTTGCCATTTCGAAGCCCAAGCAGATGCTGCGTCAAGGTCAGCTTGAAGGGCGTGGCAGTCATTTAGTTCTTCAACGGTCGTGTAGATGACACAGTCATCAGCAAACAGTCTAACTTCGCATTTGAGGGCTGGAGGGAGATCATTGATATAGAGAAGAAACAGCAAGGGTCCCAAAACTGTGCCCTGCGGGACTCCTGAGGTAACTCTACAGTCATCTGACTTTTCTCCATCGATAACAACTGCCTGCGTTCTGCCACTCAAATAGTTCGTGACCCATCCAACGGCTGCAGGATCCAGATTATAGCTCTGGAGCTTCTTCACAAGGCGCACGTGCGGCACCTTGTCGAACGCCTTGCTGAAGTCCAAAAATACTGCATCGATCTGCTTTCTATCATCAAGGGACTTGGCCAAATCGTGAAAGAATTCTATCAACTGTGTTTCGCATGACAAACCACTCCTGAAGCCATGCTGTGCGCAGCTGAGAAGATTATATAACTTCAGGTGAGAAAAGATGTTCGTGAACAATATGTGCTCGAAAACCTTGCAAACTATGCAAGTGAGCGATATTGGCCTGTAGTTGGTAGGATCGACTGGGGAGCCAGATTTTGGAACTGGCGTCACCAGTGCAGAGCGCCAATCAGAAGGGACTATACCACTGGTCAATGATTGCTGGAAAATCAATGTTAGATAAGGCGCTATTTCGGAAGCGAGGGATTTTAGTATCCGACCAGGTATGCAGTCGGGGCCAGGGGACTTGTTTATATTTATTGACGATAATAGTTTTTTCACGCCCTCAACTGTAAATACAATTGGAGGCATTGTGACAGATGGTGGGATGTGCGATACATTTGGAATACCTAAAAGATCCTCCGTTGTGAAAATTCGACTAAATGTTTCGTTTAGCAAGTTCGCCTTTCCCCTGGCATCAGTTAAAATGCTGTTTTGACCATCTTTAAGTGAGGTAAATGTTTTTGTCGACCGGCGCGATTTAATATAGTTCCAAAATTTCTTTTTATTGTCGTTTTCGAACGCCTCGGTGAGGAAATCTGAAAGGGCAGTTTTGGTTTTGTGTTTGATGGTTTTCCTAAGAGCAACAAAGGCGCGTCGTTGTGCATCATTGTATGCATATTTTTGACGCGCATGTGCTTTACGCTTCTGCCTTAGGAGCCTCCTAATTTCTGGACTGATCCATGGTTGAAATGAATTTTCACTATTCACTAGCTTAGAGGGGATGAAGGCATCGATTAGGCCCAGAAGGAGCATTTTGAATTCCAACCAGTTTTTTTCCGTGGACTGATGAGCAGAGCGCGAGCGGAAATGTTCAAAACCATCGCGTAACTTGAGGCGTATACTGTCCCAGTTGGCCTTTTTGTATACCAAAATCTTTCGCGAAACCATTCCTTTGATTTTTGCCGGAGATCTTGCATAACAAAGAACCGCTTCATGGTCACCAATACCTTCAATTGTATCAATGTCAATGTCAAGATTTGGGATATTTGAGAACACCAGATCAAGAACATTATTAGCCCCATTTGCAGTCAGACGAGTTGGAGAATGGACGTACTGCACAAGATTAAATGTGATTACAGTATCTAAAAAGAACTGATGCATACGTCTATCTATGCATTGGTCTTCCAATGATAGAGTTTTCCAGTCGATGCCGGGCATATTAAAGTCGCCTGCTATCAGTACTCGGTTCGACGATCTGCCGGGATGTGCACCAATCACGGTGTTAAGTAAATCGTGGAATTTTAAAATCGATTCAAATCCTGATTTGGGAGGGCGGTAAATGCAACCCACGTATATTTTGTTACCAGTGGCCATTGTTAGGGCACAAAAGACGTACTCAATGCCCACAATTGCTTGATGCTCTAAATTAACAGGGGTTGAGGCAAGTGCTCTTCGTACTGCGATAAGTACCCCCCCGCCATTCCCACCTGCTCTGTCAGCCCTGTAAATGTCATACAAGTCGGTATTCAAGATCTCACTATTGTTTATCCCAGAGTGCAACCAGGTTTCAGTTAGACACAGTAAGTCTATGTCATATGTCATCAATATTGACTCAAGCGACTGAATTTTTTGCACCTTCTTATGGACTGACAATTTATGAGAAGTACCTTTAGGGCTGGAAGAACCTTATCTTGGGGACCGCAGCGGTGGGAGACTAAAATACTAGGCCCGCTTGGGGTATTGGCGGTTCCCGAATTGTCCGGGAGAGTTGGTTTGAAGCCAACATCGCCCCCAATCGCGACTTGTCTTGAAGAATTCATCGTTTTAGCTGCATAAGGCTTGCAGGATCTACCCCTCAAGATGGCAAATCCGGAATGTCTGCTTGGTTTCCTAAAAAACGAGAACTGAATTTGCAGATTTCCTGAGCAACTCTCAATGCTCCGATTGGCCTGTAATGAAGCTTGTCATTCGGGCTGAGGTAATATGGAGTTTGGAATCGTGTTATGTCAATGAATGTTGCGTTCCATTGTTCGACTGTGGCTTTGAGTCTGTCGTTGGCTACTCGAAATCTGTGGTGTTCCATGTCTCCGTACTTTTGTGTTGGTGGAATGCTGCAAATGGAAAATGTGTATGATGATTTGAGATGTTTCGTGATATCATGTGATTTTGTGATGAGTTCATTGAATGCAGTGATGAGTGGAGTGAGTCCAAGTCGGTGGTTGTTGACTCCAATGTGAAATGCGACGTGAACTCTGTCCGCGTAGTTGTCGTGGAGGAGCTCCTTTAGTTTCAATGTGATGTCGGAAATTGTTGCTCCTCTGAATGCGTGTGTGGTGGTGTGGTTATCTGCCTCAATATGCTGTTTGATAAAGACAGCATTTGAGTCGCCAATGATAACCACATGTGTCTCTTGGCGATGATTCACTGTATTTCTTGCTGGTGTTTCCTGGGGTTCATTTGCTTGTTCTTCTGCGGTGTTTTCCTTATCTTTGTTTGTGAGTGTGATTTTCATTGAATTCGTGCTGGTTTTAATGATTTTCCATCGTGGGCTGTCGGTGAGTTTTGGTTGACGTGATTTTTTCTGTGATGTTCCAGGTTTCGCCTCATTCTGAGGTTTTTGAGCACTTGGTGTTACCGGATCAAGTCCTGGTGGCTTTAATCCGTGTGTATGGTGTTTTCGTGTGTCGTTGCGTTCCAAGACATTGAATTTGTTGCAGGTGGTTGTTGGTTTGGATGAGACCTTGATGAATTGTGGTGCAACGTGTCTGTCTGTATTTGTTTTGTTTTGCTTGGTGACTTGGGTTTCTGTTGTGGTTTCTGTTGACAGGCTGCCTCCATTGTCCCGACACATTCTGCTGCTGAGCCTGCCTCCTTAATTTCTCAGCATACTCCACAGCATTGAAGGTGCACTCCTTCGTTGAAGGTGTCGGAAGCAACGGTGGACGCCTGTTTTCTTGTGTTGCAGGTGATCTGTTCGGTGTTGGTGTTGTGTTTCCATTCGTGCATGTTTGGAGAGCTTGGCTGTATGTCATGTGATTGTGATTGTGTGTCTGCTGAGCGTTGAGCCGTGCTTCTGACGTGTTTTCTGTATCAAATTGCAATTGCAGTCTCAATGCTGTGTTTTCATTTTTGAGTTCTTGTACTGTGCGGCTCAGCGCTGTGATTTGTTTTTCAAGTGTGCTTATTTTGTCTTTGTCTGCTTGTTGTGTGTTTTGCGTGCTGTTTTGGATATTTAACTTGATGTTAATGTTTTTTAGTTGTGTGTAATAAGAGTGGGTGTTTCATTTTCATTGCATATCATTTCAAAATTTCAAGAATTTTATCAAATATTCCAAAGTACCCAAAAAAACCCATAAACGGGTAATTTCAAATCCAAAACTTACGGTTGCATTGCAGTTGAAGCAGCACTCACATAATGCATCAGGGGTTGATGTTGAATGCGTGAGGTTGATGTTCAATGCGTGGATCCTAGGGGTGTGCGAATCCGGATTCGGATTCGTTCTCGAATCCGAATCCTGAAGCTGGATTCGGATTCGAGAATTTTGGATTCGACGAATTTTGCAGGATTCGGATTCGGATTCGAAATTTTTGACTGGATTCGGATTCGAGGTTTGTGGATTCGGATTCGTGGATTCGAGATTCGCGAATCCAAAAATAAAAAACACAAAAAAATCGCCAGCAGTCACAAAAGAAAAGAAAAAATTCTCACAAGACAAAAAAAATCGCAAATTCGCGATCGCGCGTCTTTCGCGGCGGCAATGTTGAATTAGGTAATTCAAGATGGCCGCCGCCGGGACCGTGTTTCGAATTTTTGTGCAATTCTTGCTCAGTTCTTTTTTGTTGGATTTTTTTTGTGGAGTGTCATGATTTGGGGACTTTTCAGTTGCAAAATCAAGATGGCTTACCGCAAGACCAATGAAAGTGCAAATATAGCTTATTTTCAAGCAATTTAGACCTGGGATTAGATTCGATCCGGTGCATTACGAGGGGTTGATAAAGATGAGGTCAGGGAACGGTCAGTGACTCATCCCAGACCTAAGCCGGGAACCGGCCCGGAGTCGGCGGCCCATGTTGGTGGCCCCCCTCTGTGTGGTCAGTGCAAACCTTTTTCACGCAGCTTGGAAGAGGGAGTGTGCGTACTGCTGGCGAACGCCGCGGTGCTTCCGTGACTCCCTGCGCTATGTTAACCGGCAGTTTGTCCGACAGCGCTATGCCGCGCGACTGACGCAAGCGACCCCATCCTCCCCCCGTGTATGCTCCGGAAAGACTACCTATATTATGGTATAAGGTATCAGACGCTGGCTTTCAGGCGGTTACTGCCACGAGGCCAAATCGTCATTGGGATCAGCAAGTTCCACATGATTACAGTCAAATGTCATCATATACCTGGGAAGGGAAGGGAGGGACGGGACAAGACAAGACAGACAAGACGTAAGGTATGATGCCTTCTTTTCGGCAAAAACCCACAACCAAAAATTTACTCTCGACTAAAAAGACAAAACAATTGAAAAAAACATCTTTCACTCACTCGCAAAACCCCAGCGCAACACAAAATTACATACCTACATTATAGAAATACCTAACCACTATCTAGCCCAACTCAAACTTGAACCACACAGCAAAACATCAAAAATGCAAACGAGACTGCTCCTTCACAAACATGTTCATAGCTCCTCTTGCCCTGGAATCTAAGATAAGTTTAAGTTAGGCCTACCTACCTACCTAAAGACAAAAAATGAATGAAAGCGAAACAGAAAAACTTAGCTTTGAATTTTGGCTAAATCCTTCATTTGCTCAGCATCAGATCAATCATCTCCCGGGCTGGGCATCGTCATTACACCCATCGTCATTACACCTCCTTCGTCATCCACTCAGTGCCACCTCCCGAGCTCGTCAGACATCCCCCACCACAGCTGCTCGTCCAACTGTTCACCTTCACATTCGTCAATAATCTAAAATAGGAAAAAAGAAAGAGAAAAAGGATGAAGGAAGGAAGCAAAGCAACTTCAAAAGAGGCAACTTTTTTTTCAAAAGAAAATAGAAAAGAAATAAAGATGACATAAAGAAATGGGAAGTTGAAAGGAACAAAGATGCAACAAAGTGAATAAAATGAAATAAAGATGAGAACTTCCCCTTTTCAGTGCACTACAACGGGGGAATGGTTCGCCTTGTGTCAGTCACGCGGCGAGAGCGCTGTCCGGCAACTGCCGGTTAACAAGCGCAGGGAGTCACGGAAGCACCAGCGGCGTTCGCCAGCAGTACGCACACTCCCTCTTCCCAGCTGCGTGAAAAAGGTTTTGCACTGACCACGCAGTGGGGGGCCGCCGTCTCCGGGCAGGTTCCCGGCTTAGGTCTGGGCATGGGTCCCCGACCCGTTCCCAGACCACATCTTCATCAACCCCATTGCAATGCCCCAGATCGGGTCCGTTCTCAAATGAAAAAATATGAAATAAAATAAAACAGACCACAAATTTTGAAGGAAAGGTAAAATAGATAAAAACAAAAAACTCCAACAGCCCTCACTCCTAGGCAGCAGAAACTTTTCCCTTCCACTTAACGAGATATTGCTTCGCATGTTCCACCCACAAGTCTGATTCCTTCTCTCTCCCTATTCCCAGTCGCTCCCGAACAAGCACCCATTCCTGCTCTTTGTGAACACCCCTGTCCACCACCCATCCAATAAAACGTCTCTCTTCAATCATTGACTTGCACCACAGGAGTATGTGGCACAAGTCTTCCGACTCTGCCCCACAGAGCCTGCATTCCTCCTTCCCATCCACCCAACGCAACCGTCTCGCAGTTTCCAGAGCACCCACCCTGGCACGAAACAACAAATCGCTGCCAAAGGACCCATCATATATTCCATCCCAACTCATTTGCTCCTTTGCAGAATACCCAGTCAGTGAGCTTTTTTGCGACACTTCCCTTCTCCACCGATGCCACTGCTCCTGTTCAATCTCCCTCCTTTCTCTGCGTACACAATCCTTCTCGGATTCCAAATCCATGTACCTGCCCCACCCTAATGTGCCCTTCCACCTTTCAATTTGACGAATCCGTTTTTGCCATGACGTTCCACTTCCCATTGCCTGCACATACATGAAAACCTTCTTCGCAAACCGGTCTCGATCCATGTATTGCAGCCTTGCCAAGTACCCAATCTTAGCTCTGGCTTCTCTCACCCCAAAACTTGCACATGCCCACTCCCCATCCAGCCCAGCCTGCGCCACTAGCCTATTTCCTCCCATGGCTCTCAAGCCAAGATCCCTCTGGACACTGTTCAAAAGGGCTTCAACCCCAACTCCCAAACACAGTACCTCTTGGCCATATGTCAGAGCTGGCACTACAGCACCTTTCCACTTCCATCGCATCATTTCAGGGCGACACAATGCCCACTTACCCATACTTTTTGTCATTCCACCTAACCTCCTTGCCTTTGCCATGAGCCCTTGCTTGAAGGTTGCTAGATAGTCCTCTGTATCTGATAGCTCCACGCCCAGGTATTTATAACATTCCACCCTCTCAATCTCCCAATCCCCAACAATCAGCCCACCTTCTACCCCCCAATTCCCAGAGAATTCACCACCTTTGTTTTTTCTTCACTAAATAACCATCCCTTTTCTGCCCCAAATCTGGCAGTCTCACTTATCAGCATTCTCAGATCCAACTCACTCTCACCCAGCCACACAATATCATCCGCAAGAAATAAACCTGGCAGTGTGAAGGACCAGCCATGCCCCCCATCGGACCAATCCCACAACTTGAAACCGTACCTACTGCCCCCGAAGCCTGTCAATCCACTCCTCCAATTCTCCCAGCACCAGAATAAAAAGCAATGGTGACATTGGTCAACCCTGGCGCAGCCCTGATTTACACTCCACCCCCTCAATCACAATCTCCCCCCGATGAAAATCATACACACTACCACTGTACAGAGCCTGGATTAGTTCAACAAACATGTCGCACACCCCAACTGATTTTAGCCTCCTCCAAATGTCCTGCCATCTCACTCTATCATATGCTCCCTTAATGTCAACAAATACCGCACTCAGGTCACGCTTTTCACTTCGAGCACATTCAATTAATTGTGTGATAACGAACAAATTATCACACAACTGCCGGCCCTTTCGAAATCCTTGCTGCATTTGCCCCAAGCACCCTGCTGTCTCCAGCCAGCATTCCAATCTTGCAGTCAGAATACTAACAAACAACTTGTATTCCTGGCTAGTAACTGCTACAGGACGGTAACTCCCTATCGATGCCTTATCTTTCCCCCCACCTTTGTAGATCATCTTAACTCTGACCTTCTTCCACTCATCTGGAACCTTCTGCCACTGCAGTAGGATGTCGTTAAACTCAACCCTAAGCCTCTCCTTGCCCAAATTCCCCAGAACCTTAAGACCTTCAGCCAGCACACCATCCTCCCCTGCTGCCTTTCCCACACTCAGCTTTGCAAGTGCCTTCCCCAATTCCTCCGTACTAATAATATCCACCAAGCTCGAGGAATCCAAGTCACTGGAATCTAAACAGTCATATCCTGACTGCAATCGCCCACCTTTCCACAACTCTTCACATCCCCCAGGGCTCCTCAGTCCCCAAATATCATTTATATACTCGAGTGATGCTTCTGGCCTGGCCTTCTGCTCTCCCTCAATGTCTCCAAAATCCACCTGCCCATAGCTATTCCCCTCAACAAGGTCTCTCCACCGCTGTATACTAGCCCAAATCCGCTTTCCACCACACCGTAGGTACTTCTTTTTTAAGCTCCTCCTCTCGCTCAACCAAACGTTCCCACAGTTTTTTCCTTTTCAACACTTTCACTCTTTCATTGCAGGTGTCCAATTTTTCCCGCTGCCCAGCACTGCCTGCATGCCGACCTTGTCTGCTCGCTATTCTCCTCTCTCTAACTGCTTCCCTAATTTCATCATCCCACCAGTCTCTGTCTCTCCAGCCTGCACCCACAAAGTTCCTGGTTCTGGCCTCAATGTTCTGCGGCATTTGCTCCACCCAAACAGATACCATCTGTTCATGACCATCCACCTCATCTTTTTCACTGAAAAAAAACTTCCACATTCTCAGCCCACATTTTTGCTTCCTCCTTTTTTCTTAGCAGGTTCCATCTGCCTTCACCGGGGTCTTTTCTCCTCTGCCTTCTGTGCCCACCTTTCCTTTTCTTTCTCCCCAGTACCCAAACCTTCAGGCCGAAGTGGTCACTCGGCACTCCCCATGACTGTGTGGAATCCACCTCCATTTTTTCCAAGCGCCACTCAACTGTTCGCCTGTACAATAACCAATCAATTATGGACTCCGTGCCCTGCGAGTTGGTCCCCCGTCACAGAAACCTTGCATATTTCCAATGAGCAGATCCGTTTCCGTCATGAACTTCCGAACTAAACGTCCATCAGAATTTTCCTGTCCCTCAAATTCCATATGTGCATTAAAATCCCCCAGAAGCAAAATCTCCCCACCCTTAGAGTCTATTTCCGCGATATCCCTTTGCAATCAGTCAAGAATAGTCCCATTTACCTCCACTGAGTGCCCCTCACATGCCAGGTAAACTATGGCAACAAACACCTGCCCTCCATCCAAAGTTTCCCATTCTAACCACAAGTGCTCCCGACAGGTTCGCCATGGTTTCACCTTCCAGGATACTGAATCCCACCACACTCCAATTCCTCCTCCCTGCCGCTCATCTACCTCAGGAACCTTCCCACTCTGAGATGCACCTCTCCTTGTCTCTGGTCTATTAATCCCACACCATTTCCAGCCATGTTCCACCTCACCTTCCATCTCCGGTGGGCGTTCCTCGCCTCTACAACCCGTCTCACACACTGCCATGAGCCCAATTCCCTCCTTGTGAATACTGTCCCACAGCTCAAACCATTTTCCCCGCCCCCCACATTGGATGTTCTGAAACCCAATGCACAATTGGGAGCTCAACTCAGATTTCCCACCCCCACCACCCTAAGTGGTACCCCCTAGCTCCCAGAAAGATTGGCCACACATTTCCTTCCACTGACTGCATCCCCCCCACTCCCGCATTCATACTCGCCCCCCGCGCACGATTCTTGCCTAGGCCCACCCATGCCTGCTCCCCTCTGCTCCTTCCCAGACTCTGATGATCTCTGCTGCTGCTTCAGCTATTGCCCTCCCTACAAACTTTGAACCCATGGGAGAATAATGCAGTCCGTCAGACCCCAGGCACCCAGCAACCATCTGGACCCTCTCCAGATCCATCATCACAGCAGCACCATATCTACACATCACCCTCAAACGTCTGGTCACTGCTATACATCTTCTGAACACGTGCTCCCCATGATCCCTCCTGGACATCACACTACTCAGTAAGAGCTCAACCTGTTTTCCCAAATTTTTCCCTGCCTCTCTCACTGCCTTGCACACACTCTCCATCCTCAGGACAACTTCATCTGGTGAACACTGAACAGTCCAGCATCTCGTTCACCCCCACATTCAACACCACCACTTTTTCAGACTCGCACTTCCCCAGCTCTCTCCCGACTATTTTCAACATTCACGTTTCAACAACTCAACAATTTAGTGTGGGGCCTTGTGTTGCGAAAAGTTGGTCCCGTAGGCTAATTGTGAGGCAAGTTGGGAGTTTTTTTTTATTGTTTTATTGATGGATGGGGGAACTTAAATTTCGATCATGCCACCTTCATAAGTGGCCAGATAATTTTCCCAAGGCTTTTAATATCGGCAGCTCGATGCTCTTTTTCCTGGCCTTTTTCAGCTATTGAGTGTTGCAATAAAGTTTGAAAACCTGTTATACAGCATTTCTAACCCCATAGCATGCCAGTAATATCTCAAATAATTGGCCGACAGCATTTCTGACACCATGGCATGCCAATAATGGGGATTCCAGATGATTGGAAATGCACATCGGTGATTGCCTTCTGATGTTGTTTATGGCAAGCACCCACCTGCCATGCCCACCAGCTGAGGAGAGCAGAAAACGATATTCAGACAAATATCTGGCACCGTATTCCTTTGTTTGGTTGGTACCTGGCACCTCCAGGCACGCAGGAAGTCTGTTTCTGAAAGGGGGCAAGATTTTATCGACGGGCCAGAGGCAACCGTGAGGCGGGGGGTCTGGGGGCGGAGCCCACCAGTTGCCGGAGTCTGGGGTGGTGGAGCCCCAGCAGGGGGTGTAACTAAAACTCTGAACCTGCTTGTCCTGCTTGTCTTGCTTGTCCTGCTGGAAACCTGCTTGTGCTGCTGGTAATGGTCAAATCTGTTAGGTATAGGTTGGTTAGATTAGGTTATCTTAACCTAAACTAATCTGACCTCTCCTCACCCTAACCTAACCCTTCAAGACCTTACCAGCAGGACAAGCAGGTTCAGCGTTTTAGTCAGTTACCCAGCAGGGTTCCAAGTGCAGCAAGCACCCCTGGCAGAGGGTCTGGGGGCGGCGCCCCCAGAAGCTGACGAATACCTACCTAGTTCATTTTCCTGGTGCTTATAGCTTTGCACGAAATTGTGGAAGCAGTTGTACTACCGCTTCTTGGTGTCAGGTAGGTACCTCTTTTTGGTTCAAGTTACCTACCTATTTGCTAAAGCAGCAAGATCAAAATTCATGACCCCAATTCATTTCTTCAAGTGTGCTTTTATTTGGTGAAATTCTCTGCTCATTGTTAATTCTGGCTGATTCCATCTTCTGTGGAACTACATTCAAAACAGCGTCTGACACCAAACCCAACCGAACCTAAGAGGTTTTTACACCCAGCCCCAAGCAAAGCCCTGGGGACAATAAGGACTGTCTGCATCATGGAGAGAGGGCCGAGCCTTTTTATGCCCGCAATAAGCTACCTATTTATGCATTGCGTTGCACTTGACAAAGAGGAAAGAGAAGAAAAAGGAAAAATATCAGTTTTTATCTGCTCCAGCCCATTGCCTGGCCCATTGCCAGCCCATTGCCTGGTAGAAAGATGACCCTTTTTCTTTTTCTGAGGATACCTAATCCTCTGGTGCCATGTTCGGTTAGGTATTCCTGTCTGACCACAAATGGTCGATTGGTGGCTGCAAATAGCCTCCTTTGTCGTCCATGTTGGTGGGTGAAACAATTTTCAAATTCCAA
>JASGXE010005278.1:0-24237 GCA_030068105.1 Sinentomon sp. SZTP_YWyxl
ATGCTGTTTCAAGACGCAGAGGGGGGTGAGAATAGTCCGAATGTTGTTTCAAGACGCAGAGGGGGGTGAGAATAGTCCGAATGCTGTTTCAAGACGCAGAGGGGGGTGAGAATAGTCCGAATGCTGTTTCAAGACGCAGAGGGGGGTGAGAATAGTCCGAATGTTGTTTCAAGATGCAGAGGGGGTGAGAATAGTCCGATTGCTGTTTCAAGACGCAGAGGGGGGTGAGAATAGTCCGAATGCTGTTTCAAGACGCAGAGGGCGGTGAGAATAGTCCGAATGCTGTTTCAAGACACAGAGGGGGGTGAGAATAGTCCGAATGCTCTTTCAAGACGCAGAGGGGGGTGGGAATAGTCCGAATGCTGTTTCAAGACGCAGAGGGGGGTGAGAATAGTCCGAATGCTGTTTCAAGACGCAGAGGGGGATTAGAATAGTCCGAATGCTGTTTCAAGACGCAGAGGGGGGTGAGAATAGTCCGAATGCTGTTTCAAGACGCAGAGGGCGGTGAGAATAGTCCGAATGCTGTTTCAAGACGCAGAGGGGGGTGAGAATAGTCCGAATGCTCTTTCAAGACGCAGAGGGGGGTGGGAATAGTCCGAATGCTGTTTCAAGACGCAGAGGGGGGTGAGAATAGTCCGAATGCTGTTTCAAGACGCAGAGGGGGATGAGAATAGTCCGAATTCTGTTTCAAGACGCAGAGGGGGGTGAGAATAGTCCGAATGCTATTTCAAGACGCAGAGGGGGGTGAGAATAGTCCGAATGCTGTTTCAAGACGCAGAGGGGGATAGACTGGGGTATATCTGAGGCAGCGCTTCGACCTTTCGCCTCACTCATTGTCAACGAGTGAAACGCATAATCTCCAAAAGGGCACCCCTTGCAGTTTGTGGTTCCCTATCGCGGATATGGGAGGAGTGATATAATTTTATCAGGATGCCATAGGTTTGGCTTAGGAACACAAATATAGGAGACGTAATGGTTTCTCACAATTTAACGGACACCCTATATTTTGTGAATGTGAAAATAAAATGGTTGCATGTGAATCTGCAGTTTTTAGTTTGTGCAGAAGAGTATTCCTAATTAGCGTTTTCAATTAGGCCCTGCTGAGCTGAACCAGTGCTTATGTAGGTAACCATTCATAGAGATAGGAACACGGAGTGTGTATGAACAACACTGGAACGTTCTTTGCAAAACCAATTGAGAACCAACTTGGCCTTTGAGCAGCAATTATTTCACAGTGGGAGAGCAGAAAAAGCAGATTTTCCTACAACGTGTATCCTCCATCGTCCTATTCGGAATGCGGCCACATTCGTATCTAATCAGCGGACGGCAATACGGCGTCTGCCTGCTCTGCTCTGTGAGAACACGTTTACTGTGCTATTTGGATTTGTGTTTATTGTACTCGTATGTACCGGTCGCCGAATACCTATTTGTTGCACTATGAATGTTTTTTTGTTTTGTTTTGAGCAAAAAGTGCCTGGATTGTTGCGTGATATTTTCTCGTCTATATGAGTCCTGGGCCTCTCATTTTACTATCCTGGTTTACTGATATTATGAGACAACAATTCGAAGCAGCGATTATAAAATAGGCAGTAATTCTTGCCTAAGACGTCTTGACAAATTGAATGTCTCGAATCACACCTTCTTCAGTAAAGTGCATCATTTTCAAGGCAAAATGTACAACTGTCGCGCTAAGAGTCCTGAACAGTTTCAACATTGTTCCGCAATTTTTTATCCCAAAATCAAAGATAAAATAGGAGATCGGGCAACTACAAGGTTGCCTGTTCATCTCCATGCATCAATCCCGCTTGATACAAGCAAAAGTCTTTATGATGTCTTCAACATCACTTTTCCTTACAGTGTCTACACAATGTACGGCGGGTGCTCACCGAAGTTCAGCTTACCCCAAAATCATGTAGATATCCCCTAAACAACTACATTTTGTCAACACCCATTATCTTCGTCTTTCGAAACTTATCACTCTTGTAGGTTTCTTTATCGCCATTTTTTTGAAAGTTATCAAATCCACACGACTTCACAGGACACCACAGGACTGCAAACGCATGTCTTTGTTTGCACTGCTCTCTACCTCGTCTCTGGTGCTTGTCATGCATTTGCAGCCAGTTCAATCCCCCGGCGATGGATTGGCCGATCGCAGAATTGCCTGCCCGGTCTCCCAACCTCACTCAGACCTGCCCACTTTTGTTTTTTTGCTGAGGTCTCGTCCTGAAAGCAAACTCAACGCAATAAAGCCCATGCAGTTGAGCCCATGCTGTTGAACTACCCGACCAGGCAAAATTGGGGTTGAATGCTGTAAAAATGTGTCCGATTGACTCCGGAAATGCTCTATCACATTTAGGCTGCTTTCTAAAAACCGAAATTGTCAATTCCACTTACAATGTGATTTTTTCAATTCCACTTGGACATTTTCAGAATATCAGTTTAACAATTTCAGACCACCTTCGAATTGGTGCATGACTATTTTTTGTGTCGTTGTCCAACGTATTTTTAACGATTTCACTTTCGGTTGTTGGTCTTCTTCAAAACTGACAGCTTTTCCACATTATTTTCGTCTCAACGATCTTTGACGCGCTTTGTCATTGTGTTTTATTTTTGTCCTTTGTTCGGTTTTTCTAGCCCTATTGATGCTTTTTTAACAATTTTGACGTCAAATTAGTTTTTATTTTTTTTTATTTGTCACAATACTGCTATAAACTAAGGTGGCAGCAGACGTAGAACAATGTTCCGAGTCAAAAACAATTTAATAACAACATCGAGTCGATAAATATTTAAAAACAAAAGGTAAAAAACGGACAAGTAAAAGTGAACAGGATTGGAAGGAGGAATGAACTATATATTTTTCGCCGGTGTGACGCCCAGGGATGCAGTCACTCTCTGTATGATGGGTGAGGAAGTAGGCAGTGCATTCCAATCACGTATAGTGCGATGGAAAAAGGAATTGAAGAGTTGGTTTGAGGTGCAAAAAGGAGCTGAGAAGGAAAGCCCATTGTCTGTTCTGTTGTGCTTAGATTTGATTGAATAGCAAGATGGCATAGAGAAGTTGTAAGCATGAGTAACAATTTCGCTGAAAAGTTTAATCCTGCGGTCATTCCTCCGCGACCCCAGTGGAACCAAGCCAAGTTCCTTCAACAGGGCGGAGACGCTAACATCGCGTGAAAATGATCCGGTTATTATACAAGCAGCCCTTCTCTGAATCATCTCGATTCGAGCAATATCACACTGAGTAACGGGATCCCAGGCAGCACAAGCATACTCAAGAATGGGGAGCATAAGGGAATAGTATAGGCTTTCAGTTTTGCTGATCTGGATACATGTCGCATATTTCTGAATATAAAGCAAAGAATGCAACTGGCTTTTTCAAAGGTGAACGTAATATGGTGTTTCCAAGACAGATTGGAGGAAAAGAAAACGCCCAGATACTTAAAATGAGTGACGGTTTCAATTGGCTGGCCATCTAATGTGTAAGAGTGACCGGGAATTGAGTTTGGCTTTCGTGAAAAAAACATCGCTTTGGTTTTAATGGTGTTGATCTGCATTCCCCATTCGTCACACCAACGGGAGACCTGGTTGAGATCGGTTTGGAGAGCATCAAAGTCGTCAGGCGAGTTAACACCTCTATACATGACAACGTCATCGGCAAATATATAAAAATACACAGGAGGAAAGATCATTTGGTAGATCATTAAAATAGACCAAAAAAGCAATTGTGCCGAGTACAGTCCCCTGCGGGACACCAGAGGAAACATGTGAATCGGATGACACTGCGCCTGCGATTTTGACCGCTTGGGATCGACCCTCTAAAAAGTTGGCTAGTAATTTCACAAAAAATGGTGGAAAGCCCAAATCGTGGATTTTGCTCAAAAATATGTCGAAGTATGCGGTACAAGGTCGAATGCCTTCTTAAAGTCAATGAAAATAGCGTGTGTGCAGATACGAGTTTCCATATTCCTGGTAATTTCATCAGCTAGAAGTAGCACCTGAGTCTCGCATGACATTTTTTCTCGAAAACCGAACTGGTTGAGGTGCAGAGTGTTGTTTTCAGAGAGGAATTGACGCATAAAACAAGCCAAACTTTGTTCGAAAATTTTGGAACAAATGCAAGTGAGGGAAATGGGTCGGTAACTATCAGGCTTATTTGGTGGTAATCCCTTTTTGCGTATTGGGGCTACAATTGCTTTCTTCCAGTCAAGGGGCAGCTCCCTGCACTCAATTATCCGGGTGAAAAGGCGAGTGAGAACAATACTTAGGGAAGAGCTGAGTTCTTTCAATAGGCGCCCGGGTAGGCCATCGGGCCCCATCGCTTTTTTCGGGTGAATTTTTGTCCGAAGTTTTTGAATGTCAGCTACTTCTACGCGGGGAGGGAGATACGTTACATCGTTACCGTCATTCCGTTGCGCATATTGGTCGGGGTTTCGGTTTGCGAAAACACTCGTGAAGTTGGTATTTATCTCATTGGCAATTCCCTCCTCACTCGCAACAAGAGAGCCATCATGACCAGTTAAGGAGGAAATTCTGCTTCCCTGTTTAATGGATCTTACGTATTTCCAAAAATGTCGGCAGTGCTCGCTTTCAAGGGTGTTGGAAATGAATGCGACTGATTTTGATGTGGTTGCGTATGGTGCAAAGCTAAAAAATGCGCGCTTTCACACATGTATAGTGATCTCAAACTTTCGTCGGGTAAAACTCTTAAACGATTCTGGGAACAAAAGTGTTCAAGTTTCGATGTTATAAAATTTCGGGTTCCTGCCAGGTATTTTCAAAGATTGTGCAATTTTTTCCGTTGTAACATGGTTTCGACCTGCGGAAAAGTTGTAGAGGAAACCTTCCAGTTTCCAAAAATACCAAAATCATTGAATTTGAACACCATTCGGCAATTTTCTGGCCTGAGACGTCGCGGCCTCTTCCCCGCTCAAAAAATCCATGGCGCGTTGACTCAGGCCATAAAATTGCCTAATGGTGTTCACATTCAATGATTTTGGTATTTTTGGAAACTGGAAGGTTTCCTCTTCAACTCTTTCGCAAGTCGAAACCATGTTGCAACAGAAAAAATTGCACAATCCTTGAAAATACCTGGCAGGAACCCGGAATTTTATTGCATCGAAACTTGAGCACTTTTGTAACTCGAATGATTTAAGAGTTTTACCCGACGAAAGGTTGGAATCGTTATACATGTGTGGAAGCGCTCATTTTTCAGCTTTGCACCACACGCAACCACTTCAAAATCCATGGGTTTGTTCAGGAAATATTTAACTTTATGTGGGCATCGCACCGTGGTCCGCCATTCACTCGCATGTCTTCCTTTTGACGTTCTGGATGAACTGTTGACGTGAGCGCCGCTCTACCGGCAGGCAACAGCGAATGATGACGCAACAATGCAATTTTCTCACAGCGGACACACTATCTTGCTCCATTCGTCCTGCTAGCAGTGCGAAAATAATGTTGAGTATTAGTGGCCAAACCATGTGGCATCCCTACCCCCTCCATCGCAACTGACGGAATAACACTGGCCATCCCGCTCCTGCTGCTGGCTTACACTACAGACAGGACTCTAGAACAATAGGTAAAAGAACATCGATAGCTTCGGTGAAGCCGTCATGTGGCGGCAGCACTGTTGGCAAACCTGAAAAAAACGGAGCTTTATTGCGCTGGCCTTGTATTTTGCAGAAAACATCTGTTCAATGGAAAATGACGCACCTTAGCAACATGTATATTTCTTGTTCAGAATGCCTACATCATTCCTGCTGCGCTCTGCAGGCATTCAAAATATGTTCTCAGGCAAAATATTTGATCAAGAAAAGGTCGAAGAAAATGTTTTCAGCAGCGAAATCCGCAAGCTGGCCATGTCCCTTTTTCCATCACCCGTCCGCTTCTGAACGCAACATTAAAATACCAGCGTTGTTTTGGATTGAAACTATCGATGCGGTGCGGTGGCTCAGTTGGTTAGCGCGTCTGTCAACTGTGCTGGAGGTCCCGGGTTCAATTCTCGCATGCGGCTGAAGTTTTCATGTTGATGATGAGATCAAAATTTCAAACCAGAATCGTTTGCACGCTTTTTTACTTCTCAGTTGCAGTTTTCTGACCAATTTGAATTTGACAGGCCATCCATTGCCCATTTTCGCACACACAGTTCATCTGAAGTTGTCTGACTCTCTCCGCTGTAGAAAATATTTCAGGGAACCGCCGTTGGGATTTGACCAATTCGCACAAATTGGACTTTGTTGCTTTTTGAATTGTGAGAGTTCTGTGTTCTGTCTCATTGCTTGTTTGGCTCCTGTGTACTTTTGCTCTGCACCCATCTTCCAAAGGTGAACATCCTAAACCATTTTCAATTTTGAGGACTTTCTGCGCAAATGTCCCGACAACACCGGTTGTGCGCACTGCGCATCATCAATTTTGCCGCTTGCTCTTGCACCGAAAACAAAACAATATTTCATGTCGCCTTTTCTGCCACAAAACTGCCAAATGGAGTTCAAATGCAATGATTTTGGAATTTTTGGAAAGCTAAAAGCTCTCTTCAAAGCTCTTCCACAGGTGCAAACCATGTTACAGCGGAACAAATCGCTCGATCATGAAAAATATCTGGCAGGACCCCGGCATTTTATCACATCCCAACATTTAACATTTTTTTCCTGAAATGGTTTTGATGTTTTGTCAGTGAAAATATCGGGATTGTTTCAAACGCCCAAAATCACCAATTTTCCGGCTTTCTCACTTTGAAATTTGAACAAATCCGTCATGTGGTTCAAGAGATAATCAACTTTCTGTCGGCGAACCCCGTCACCAGTACTGCTCGTTTTTCTCTTCTCCTTCAGACTTGCTAACCGTGCGCACCTAGTGGCGAGAAACAGAAACACGAAAAGGTCACCCATCAATTTTGGAAATGTCACCCATCATTTTTGGAAAGATCACCCAGAACACCTGGGGCATTTGAGGTTTGTCACCGGAAGATCACTTGGAGTGTCCTTTTTCTGTTACAGCGAAACGATCTTCTGAAGGTCGCATGGATCGCCTAGAACACCAGTGATGATCATGATCAGAGCACTGATGACCCTTCTTGCAAAGATCATTTTGTGGAGATCGTCTCGGGGGTGCTCCGAGAGCGTTCTGAAAGTGATCAATAGCTGTTACAAAATGACGATCTTCATGTGATCTTCGAGTGTTCTGGGTTTTTACAGTTGAGCATTCGTTTGAACAATTGCGGCTCGCCGTTTGGAAACAACGTTGAAATTTTTGAACCACGCACGTTGATGGCCGTGTATGGGTATCAGGGAGCGTACCCGGCCGCAAGGACCCTCGCTCATCAGCGCCAAATCCATGTGACGCAATGCGAGAGCGATCAAAGTCGCAATCAACACTATCATCGGGCGTGCGAGACATTCCTTCAGCCTGCGACAATGGGTTTAGCGCTTTTGGCCGTACAGGGTGCTTCAAAAATTTCGGTTTGGATTTCGAACAACATTCTTGTTCGTCAACTTTACATCTCGACTCATTGCCAAAATGTAAAGATGCAGACCATTGCCACACCACGTATTGACGTAGGGCTGATGGCGCATTATTAACGCCGTGTCCCCTGTAGGTGTATTCCAGCTCCCGACGTACAATAATGCTTGTTCGCCGGAAAATATTTTGCGTTGTTCAATATCTGCTTCCCTTGCAGCCCAGTCGTCTCCATCATGGTCTCAAGATCTTGCCCTGGGGACTCCCAGGTAACAAACTACATCGATTGCAATTAAGATTGATGGGTAACACCAGCGACCTGAGGGCACAACGCTTGACGACTTTATTTATTTTTATTTGTATTTTTATTTTTTTATTTTTTTTATCTTTTATGTTTTTCCCCAAAAAAGAAAGGGAAAAGAAAATGCCACAATATTCTTCTCACTCCCCATATCTACAAAATGCATAAAATCAAAAACCGCAACAATGAAATAACTGTTTGGAACGATGATTTAAGATGCAGCTTTGTGACTCCTTGAGTATGTGTCAATATATCAGCCATGAGACCAAAAGGTTTGTTGGCAACAGTCAAGACAATTAACTGCAACCCTCTACGGGATACGGGTATATTCATAATTTAGCCTTGGATGTGAGTAAAGAAAGCGAACGTTTCCAAGATCCGTCCGACCCATATGTAGGTACGAGACCGGAATGCGGATCCGGACATTGTCTTTTTTTAGTTTACCGAGACATATTGTCTTTAGTCCAACAAGAATCAATGTGCAATTCCAACAAGGACCAATGCATAAATAACTGTCAGATTACCCGCAGCAGAAGAGGTTTTCATTTGACCTGTAAACCTATGCTAAAGACATGCGTAGCCACGGTTCATGGTCTACGCACTCCACGTATTATGATTTATCCACGGTCGGGGGATTAATTTCCAAGCCACTAGCCCAATAGCGGATACGCTTTGATCAATCAATATACGAAAAAACAGCGATGATAGATCGCTCCTACTCATCAAAATTTAATTCCGTGAAGGCACAGGACCCATTGGTCACCTTCAATGAATGTGCGGAATACACCTCAGATACAATCAAATAAAACATCCAACGGGATGTGGTAATGGCGAAAGTTGAAGGCACGTTCTTTACTCACGAAGCATCTTTGAAATCAGCTCGGCATCGGCCGTGCAAGTTGTGAGTAGACTATATGCGTTAAAAACACAATAGTGTTCCCCACGTTGATCTGATCAAAAAATATCTTCAAGATTTACTTCATGTACTCCCACTCGTTTATGAATACGAGCACTCTGCTCGAGAAAGATAATCCCCTTGTTGGTGTAAAAGCCATTCTTTGTTTCCAAAATATTCATCCCTGGTACTCTCCCGTAATTAAGTGAGAATTCAAAAGCAAAATCGCTGTGCCAATCGGTCTTTCCAATAGACCCCTCAAATTTCTCACCAATCAAATTTATCAAGCCTATCTGCCGCAAACGTTTTCGGACTAGGACGATTTACCGTGGCGGCCACCGGGTCCTACGAAAGCTCAGGGAGTTTACCGAAAATAAATTTACAAACGAAAATGCATTTACAAACTACTATACCAGTGTTACTTGCAGTCATCAGGCATCAGCGAGATCGGTGAAGCTATAGAACTCAGTATTGTTTCATAATCAACTTTATTTTGTTTAGTAGACAGAACTTATAGATGTCTATCTCTTTCCACGTGCACCAAGGCAAGTAACTGAGTAAGATGGAATTGAAAGAGTGCAGTAACCCCTATACAAAAGTAGGTTGCAAAGTAGAGAGCAAGGATTCAGAAAATGGAAAGGACTCTTGCGAAAATACATCTTTCATGAACTGCAGTGAAAATTGTGACGATAGAATTGAAACAGGGACACTTTGCCCGTCTGACGAGAACAGCAACAGCTATACAGATGGCTTGAAAGAACAGGGAAGCAAAGATCAGCATAATACTGTTCGTAATCGAAAGCAGGAACGGAAAGTTCAAAGGCGACACACACCGTCAGGAATAAGGTTAGTAAGTATCAATTATTTACAGTTTCAGTTTCAACAAGTTTTGAGGTCTTATCTTTCGCTGATATTCGTTTGGAGGCACTTTTTACAGGACGCTGTTTTAATCCTCGATTTTTGGTAGAGATCGGAAGAACTAAAGTGACTCTTGTTTCGTAAACTTGCTTCTCATGACAGCTGTTTTTAAGACGAGATTACCAGGTCACGTGACTGGTGATGTTCCCATGCACTGTGATGAAAATCAAAAATTCATTCTTGATTGGCCTTCCTGCTATCATAAAGCGCTCATGTTAAATCCGCACGAAAACGCATGGACGTCTCAGGGCGCAGGAGTAATTTGTTCGAGATAAAATTGGGTTTCCGAGCTGCCTTAATTCCGGATGGTTTTCCACCGCTTCCGCACTCACCCAATCCCGGCGTGCACTCGCGACTCCACGCTACCGTCCGTCGTGACCGCGTGCCCATTGGGGTATCCTTCCGGATGCCACATCCCACTTTCGGTGAGCAGGTATCCAATTTCCGGTGGGCATGAGGTCCCGCAAGTCTGTGTTGGAGTGCCTCTGTGTTTCCCAACAAACGGTTCGCAGGTGTGTGGACAATGGGGAATACAAGAGCGAAAAAAGGACTATTGTGTTTTTGTCCAGGAATGTGAGTACGAACAGAGGAGTGGAAGGAAGCGTGATGGGAATTTTTCTTTTGTTTGGGGTACACTGTAAACATATCGCTGTAATTATTACAGCATTCTGCGACCACGCAATAACGTTTGCATTGTCTGTGAAATAAATTTCTGCTGTAAGCCAAGCCCTGTAATTTTTCGTGGATTTAAGCTTGCCGCTTCAATTTTTGCAGGTAATATTCCCATGCTTGACTGTCACACATTAGAATAAGCTGCAATAACGGTAGAGCAGATTCCCGCTCAACCACTGTAATCATTCATTGAGTGTGCAATTATTTTCTAATGTAATTATCGTGGAAGCAGGAACAGCTCACTGGTAACTAAGATTGTTACTGTAAATTAAAACGCATTCGCTTGTTAAACTATAATATGGCCGTAAAATTGCCGCCGTGATCATACATGATTTTCGCTAGATTGTCTCTACAGTGACAGCACCCTTCAGCGCTGTAAATTTACGTGCCAATCCATGACTGGCTCCATTTCTGTAAATTTTAGCTGAAATTTTTAATCTGTGCTTGTCACAGCGCGGCAGCAGAACTGCCGCTGTGATTCACATGCTATTCCTCGACAAGGTCCATTGCGGCTACAAATAGTCCGATGTAATTTTACATTGTTTATTCTGGACTAGCTACACACTAGCATTAACATTGCTGCTGTGATTTTGCAGGCTAAATCTTTGCCAAGTACTTTGTGCTGCATCGTGGACTCAATGGTTACGCACGAGTTACTGAGAGCAAGCCCAATCGTTACTGGAACATGACTGCTGTGATGATTTCTGAATATTTTCAACTGCTTCCATCGGCACCTGAGAAAACGATCATCGATCCCCTGATATGCGATAATCAATAAACGGCGTTCATGGAACAACTATCATGACCAAAAGGAAAGATATTGACAACAAAACACGACGAAACAATAATTGAGCTTCAAGAAGTCAGGCGAAACCTGCGCCATTCCTAGAGACCCAACATTATGAAAAATACTAATTTTTTCATGAAACTTGCCTTTTCATGAAAACTCGTTCACTTTTATAGTGCACATCGCCGATTCATGTTAATGGTTTGTTGTGCCGAAATCTAAGGGAGGCTAGTTAGGAGAGAGAGATATTTCAGGGACCATTTTTACACTTCTCAACCAGATCTTTCCCAGTTTTCGTTCTTTCATTCAGGTGGAATTGCTGGCTTTCTAGCAATGCTTCAAGAGATAAAAATGCCTACCAACACGACGGGCAGACATAGTGAGAAAATAGGGGTGTCTGGAGACAGTCTAAAACACGATAAATCATACACGCGTGCACAGTTCGACTTATGAGCACAGCATTCCATCATGCCTCCGGCTTTATCGGAATATCTACGGTTGAATTTGCAGGCCGGAAAACAGTAAACTGTCTGACCGTGACCAGATTGTCCAGAAACAGTCTAACAGGAGAGCCGGGAGAAGCGAAGTTGAGGTTCCAACACTGTGTGTTTTCAAAGCAGTCGTTTGCAAAATATTTATCTTTGTGAGAATTCCAGAAGATGAAGCACCACTGTCCCTTCTTGGCGCCACGTTTCGCATCGGAACAGTTTTTGATGTCACTTTGGGCGAAGAGGAATTGTCACCGAAGTCACTTCTCGAAGGTGAAAAAACTAAAGAAGTCTCACCGGTGACTTTTCTTGAGGCCGCCTTCTGCGTCAAAGCCACTTTTGTCGACGGTTTCGTCATATCTTTCTGAAGAAGTTTCAGTCGGAACGCGAACGTTGCACTTTATCCGTGTTGTTTTTAGAATCAAAACAGGTGTCACACATTTTATCCATTCGTGCCGACATCAGGACTCCACATTTAACAGGATAAATCGTAAAAATCAATGCCAGATTGACAGACTTTTGAAGAACAGCAAATTGCAATTCTGAATATCGCAGCGATGAAGAAGAGAGAGCGCCGTGATCGGCTCGATGGCAGCGATCGAACTGAACTAGTGTTGATGCGAGGCGCAATGCCTATTTTTGTCTCTCGAACTGCAGCACGTAGAATATGCCTTCGAGGTTTGGGACCCAAATCTGACTTCTCATATAGTCCTGCTGAACAGAATTCAAAGACTAGCCGCCCTGTTTATAGAGCAAAATTTTAAAAGGGAATATAGCGTCTCTGGTATGCTCAACGACCTCTCCGGCCCCGTTTTCACAAAGGTTGCAATCGCTCGCCTCCAACGATAAAGTTATGTGGTTTACGACAGGTTGTTAATTAATCTCCATTCTGGGTTCAATATTGCCAGACATATTGCCTAATAATTATCAATATATATTTCCCCGATATACAACAGGCGCACCAAATGAACTTCCCCTGTACCGCATCCTCAAATATTTCAATTCCTCTTTGTACGCAAAGGACGTGATTGAAACGCATTGACAGTCAGCTCACCCATTCTGCCCCCTTTTGTGAGTTCATCTATCGTCACATCCATTGACATTTCCATTTTGCATTGCCGTTGTTATTTCGGTGTCTTAGCCCTCAACCTGAGACTGAAAATTTCCACAAAGTGTGTAACAATGTGTCAAAGTTAGCGTTTTGCCGATATAGCGAAGTCACTAGTACTTGCAGAGTAGGCCATTATAACACAAGCTGAAACTGCATACTCATAGCTGTTTTTGTGGTTATTTCTGTGATATTAAACAAAAACAAAAACAATAAAGTCTAGTCTTCATATTTATCACTCATTATTTCACTGGATTTCAAGACTTTCTGAACATTTATTGCAACAAAGTAACAAAAAACAGCAAAGTTTCTGTTCATTTTATTCCTTCGCGCTCAAATTACAAACATTTTTGTCAAATCTTCGTGTTACACGTTTGCAACATTTTAAACTGGAAATACGTTCGTAAATCTTTCGAATTAAAATGAATGTTGTGCATCGCTTAAAACAAAACAGCAATGACACTTCAATGATCTCCAAAAAGAATCTCTGTTTATCTTCCACAGCGATAGCCAGTCTGTGAATACGAAAAGGTCAGATACGACGATTGTAAATGTGGTAGTTTCAAAAGATCATGTGTTTAATTCTTTCACCAATGGTCAAAACCACATTCATCAAGCGCAACAGCATCAACAACAACATCAACAGATCGTCGAATGCCAAAATGATAAACTGAAATATGCAGCTGTTTCCGTGAAAGGTGGTCACAAACACTACAGCGTCGGAAGGAAAAAGGTGGAAGTGCTTAGAAATCTGTACATGACAGTTCAAAAAGGATCCATGTTAGTCGGAATTATCGTCGGATAGTTTGATGGTATAGGAGAAAATATGAATTTTGGGCTTTTCAGCAATGGATAAAACTTTATAAAACCGAGAAGTTGTTGCTTTGCAACGTCGTTAAGAAAGCATGTCGCCCGTGTTTTAGGACTGGTCGCGTGTTAAAGTTTTTTTTCTTCATCAATGTATTTCTTTATTTTTATTTATTTATTTATTTATTTTATGACAATTTTTTTTTATTTTTAATTTTTTTATTTTTTATTATTTGTTCTATTTATTTATTTATTTATTTATTTATTTAGATGGTTCTTTCTTTCAACCTTTCTTTTTTTTGCCGATCTTTGTTGTTTTTGTATTTTGTTCCTTCGATCGTTCGTTTTCTGGACGGGTTTCTTGTATATCTATAAGGGGTTTCCATGGAGGACACTTACATCCAACACCAAGGAACGATAGATAATGAATTGAAAACGCCATAGGTCTACAATTTGGGACTTATATACTCACCATGGTTAGGTGTGTATTCGGCATGAGCAAGCCTTGCATTTGCCATGGAAAACTATTTGATTCACTAAGGGGGATCTATGAATTCATAGATTCGCCATGGCATAGCCTTAGACTGTTTTATTCAAGTCCCATGGAAAAGGCAAGGACGTTACATGAAAATGCTTGAATAAATCATGATAATCATCAGGGCTCCAAAATCTAAGGGATTTTCCATGGTTTTTTGTCATGGAAAATCATGATCTTTTACATCAGCGACTGCATGCAATGAATACACCGCGTCCACCGCATTTCAAAAAGTCATAGTTTGCATTTTTTCAATAAGTGTAATTTTTAGCCCCCAACGACCGGCACCGAAGAAACATGCCTGAACAAATGAACAGGGTACTGCACATAAGCATTTCGGGTTGGGGTAGATTTTGGATTATAGGTCAAGTAACTTTTAGTTTTCGTCGAAAGATTATTCTTTGTCTAAGATACCAAACCATAGCGATAACCATAATACGCAATATTCCGTGATTCGTTATTTCAGATACATTTCTTGGTTGCTAATGAAAAATTATAAGAAATTGATTAAGGATAAAGAATGAGTTTTTGTGATGCGGTGGATTTTGTGGTGCTGATTCCGAGATGAGATCGAAGGATGCGATTGCAGACAGGCTTTTGAATCCGTTATCGGTTATCCAATGTTCACTGTGGCAGTCCAAGTTCACGTGAAGTCGGCCCCTGGTTTAATTCGCATTCTTGCAGCATCAGCAGAATTATTCATCTTAAATGCTCCAAGGAAGTTTGTTTTTAATGCTGCCCAGTCTACCTCTTCACCTGCTGATGTAATGGCATTTACATATGTATTGTACCACGCACTGGCAGGTGCCTGAATATAAAACGCTAAAAAATCGATTTTCTGCTGATCTGTCAATTTATACAAAGTACAGGCCCTTTCAAAACGACTTAAAAACTCTTCGGGGTTGTCACTGATGACCCCAGTGAAAGGTAACACATTAAATGGACCGACCTGCATATTCAACATATTTACCGAAGCCATTGTTACCACTTAACATGAAAATTGTGATGCTGTTAATGTCATTTAAACGGTGGGACCTCCATGCAACATCGGGTTTAGTACCCAATTGTTCTCCATCGGGATGGAGAGATTCTCCTCTTAGGAATCCAGAATCTCGGGTGAAATGATCGCTCCAACATCACATTTTATGCCAAGTGAAAACAATTGGGATGATAAATATAAATATTGTTTATTTTCCCATAATTATAATAACTAACTAAAACATAAAAAGTGGAAACTTACATTTTTTGAGAATTTGACAACTGAAAACACACTGTATAGTGAACACCAAAGTGAAGGCAACCGTCTCAAGGAAACGTTGACAGAAGACTGACTGAGAAAAAAGCGTCTTTCTTTTTTATTGAAATGACTGCGACACCTGCTCTTTGAAAACGCATCTGCAAAATAACCTACCCCGCCTTATTTGCTTTCTTTCTGGTACGTATAAATCGTAATTCACAGCCCCTGACCAGCCCACGCTAATGTCATATTCCACTTTCCTTTCAGCCAACTCTTAAATAAGAATGCCCTAACACAGCCTTGTTCTCAATGTCTACTTCCAAAGACCCGGAATGTTCTGTGGATATGCTAACACTGCTAACAATAAAGAATGAGTTTTTGTGATGCGGTGGATTTTGTGGTGCTGATTCCGAGATGAGATCGAAGGATGCGATTGCAGACAGGCTTTTGAATCCGTTATCGGTTATCCAATGTTCACTGTGGCAGTCCAAGTTCACGTGAAGTCGGCCCCTGGTTTAATTCGTGCGATCGCTTCCCGGAAACTTTGCGAGTTGTTTGCACCCTTCTTGAAATCTTTGAAAAATCGCTCCGATCAACGGTTATTTAACTTTCAATGTGGAAGTGCGAGCATCATGTGAGGGAACATTGTGACATTTTTATTTCTCTGTGGTTTGGAGTGCGGAAGAAGCGCGGTCATTTGAGCTGCAAAATTTTTAGGTGAGAAGCTTACAAAACCTAGACCGTGGGAGGCCAAATTTAAGCCTCTGGTACAAAGGTTGTAAAACGACTTGCAAAGTTTCGTTCGCGGGCTACCAAATTCTAAACGGCGGGGTCTGCCTCCCAATAATGGTTGTTGAATTTCCACTGTTCGAAACCAGGAGCAAACGTTTTAATGATGGAGCAAACGTGGGAGAAACAGATACAAAATTGCATCTATAGTGAGCTGGCAAGGGGGCAAGGGGTCACCTTCATACACGTGTGTTTCTACTGTGTTTGTTCGTTGAGCAGAACCATCAGTTCATGGGGAACATGAGTATTAACACTCTTTGAGTTCGAAGCGGTATTCATCATCATGGGAGCACCGGATCGATTCTTCAAGAAGCAGCCAATGGCAAAATGAAAAACACCCAATTATGCAGCAATTGTGCAACCAGTGAAGCTAACAAGCCGGGAGCCAGTATCCACGTTTTCCCATATTTCACATATTTGGCTCAATGGCTGTATTATTTCTGCAATGGTGAAACGCGGATTGCAGCTACTTCTTCATTAAAATAGTCCTGGCAGAAGGATTCATGGTGTGGAGTTTCTGGATAGCATATCTGGCAGTCGATGACGTGACGAATGCAACGAGATCGCCAAAGTGTTTGATACTCTGGTAGGTGCGGGTGAAGGAAACCAGGGTGTTATCTTATGAGCTTAAAGGGAGGCACTTAAAGAAATTAATTGGCCTCTTTTCGCTGCTACCGCAGTTCTTGTTGAGACATTTTTAAGAGTAATGACAATGAGGAATGCCCGAATATAATTTATCTATCTCTGTCTTAATGTGCTAATCAATTTAAAAGCTCTTCTCTCGGACAATCCATCAATGAGTACAACAAAAAAAACAACAAAATCTTTAGATGCATAAAAAAGAAAGCGTTAATTTATGGCGAGCGTTCAAAACAAGAAATCGTGGAGTATAATTCCTTGCTCAAATGTCTCATGTCATCACCGTAGAGAGCAGCTGTTATTAAAGAACAAACCATTGACTGAATATGATTTTACGAAGAAGTGAAAGCGTGCCTTGATAAGCAGGGTACACAGAGAAGATTCCGCCAATTGAAATAATGCGATTTTTCTGCGATCAGCATGATCCGACTATTTCAGATGATGGAACTCATCTGCAGGGAACCAGTCAAGGTATTTGCTTCCTGTAGACTTTTACGGAATGCAGGGATCAGTTGCAAAGGTCCGAAGTTGTGCCCAGTGCTCAGAGCTTCGCGTTGTTTGTAATTGCTTATTTCTGCCAGTCGGCGGAGTTGTGGCGATGACAGAACTAAGTGGAAGGAAATGCCTACACTTCCAAAAGATATTATAATCCCACGAAAACAATTTCATCACTCTGGTAGATGTACGGAAAGAAGAAGCAATGATTTTAAGAATAGCTACCTCCTCATCTCCTCATCGACTGAAAAGAGGTTTTTTTCAGCTAATATCTCCACACTTCCCTCACAGATCATCCCCAAAGAGGTTTTTGTCCCACAATGACATTTTTGTCCTGAATCTTTTACAGAATTGGTCATCCTCTACAAAGGGTTTTGCAAAAGAAAGTGTTTTCCAGTGACATTTCCCCTAATTCAATGCAAATATTCTACTTTGTAATCTCAGTTTTGCTCAGTTTTACACAGCTGATCTGATTTCGCACCAATTTCCTTGCAGAAAGGTTTCACTAAACCTTTTCACATAACAAATGTTTCCATGGATAACTAGCGGCCTTTCACAGGTTTTCACATCGATGTTCGTCACTTAACACATAACAGGCACATATCATTCATGCAAATGTCACTTTGGTAGAAACAAGTCTTGTCGCATGACGACGGATATTGCTCCAATCAGGTGTTTCATTGTTTTTGTGTTGCAATGTTTCATTGTTTGCGTTTCAATGATTCGTTTCAATGAAATGTTTCGCACGTTTCATTTTGATGTTTCCGTTACTCTTTTTAAGTTACTTGATTTGATCGTTTTCTTTTAATGTTTTGTAAATCGTGAAATTCTTTAATTGTTTTATCATTATAATTATTTTATTCGATTCTTTTGTTTTGATCAAAATGTTAATCCTGCGGGTTGCCTGTCAAACGGGCTTTTGATTTAGATACGGTGGCTACATCACGCATATTAACCTGCATGGTTGTCATTGTTATTTGCCTCGACTTCACGTAAATGATAAGCAATTCGCGTGCAAAAGTCTGCATCCATCTGATTTGGAAATATCTCATGAATTATCACACTAAACTTCAAAGAGAACAGCACTGCTTTTCGGGCGGCTGTCAAATCCAGCATGATGGGATAAAGAAAAAAATGATTCCGTTTATACACCCCGTGCTTATTGCCATCTCACGCAGGCAACACAAATAAGCATATAATTTATGTCAGATATGAGCACACAATTTGCTGTGTTTTTTTTATTTTGTTTCCAACCTGTGCCTGTTGTTGCCAAGGTGCATGACAACTGCGTTGTACAGTCATCCCAGGCATACCGCTAACATGACCGATCAACGACGATCACGCGATGACTTTGATAAAAGAAAAAAAGTCTGAACAATCTGCAGCTTTTTCAGATTTCGGTGATGATCCAGAGAATAATTTCTATTTTTCGTCACATCGATTTCATACGAGCATTGAGAATTAATAGATTGCCGTTTTCCACTTTCAAACTGGCAAATAATATCGATGTTTCGGTCTATAAACTAGTTGCGGGCTTTGAGCATTGATTATTATGCTTCTTCATCCCACATCTTATCTTATTATCTTAGATATGGTCTGCTAGGCTCAAGCGGATGCGGCAAAACAACACTTCTAGAATGCCTGATTTCAATGGAAAAGTTAAACAGAGGAGTTATTAAAATATTTGGATTCGAGCCAGGATCAAAAGGATCAAGAATTCCAGGAGATAGAGTCGGATACATGCCTCAAGTTAGTGACTCAGCATATCTCAAAGAGTGGCCAGTCTTGCTTTAGAAATAATTTATGAGTTAAGATGAGGTTTCCTCTCTCTACAGAAAAAGGTGATACACATAGCCTGTGCTTTTTAGTTGATTATTCGAGAAAGGCTATTGTCGTACAATTATGGTGGTACACTACGAATGTTATTTACTTAGCTACGTCGGGTCATTTCGTCTTAAGGCAGATTTTTACACATTTTGTGAAGTTTTTCGATCTCTTGTTGAGGGTTAAAGGGGTCGGTGGTGACCGCTTAGCCCTTTTAGACGGAAAATGCAGCAACTTAAATCCACATGTTTTTTGTTGAAATTTGCGTAATGTAAGACGGTAAAAACTGTGTCTGGACTATGTCATGAGAAAACCACTCGTAAAGTACAAAACAGCAATATCTTAAATCAGTTCTCGTGACACCTGCATGACGCTGGCACCAGAGGTCATCTAAATTTGATTTTTTGCCATTTAGGCCTACGTCCATTTTCTGATGCTATGTCATAGACATTGCATATGCTTCACAACCTGGCCACCCTTCAATCAGAATTCATTTCACAGATCATGTGAAAGTATTGAAATTTTCCAAAAAAAATATCTGCACCATTTCCCTCTCACCCAACGCCCATCAAGAACGCTCAAGGAAATGGAACGTGGTTGTGATGAAGTGTTTTTTCCTAGGCTTGGTGAACTTCGTATCGTCATAATAGAAGAAATCGAGGCAAGGCAGCCGATGTGCTGAGCAGAACAAGTTTCGACTGGGGTTGCATTGCAGTTTTTGCCTATGCCAGGGATCGCTCGAAACATGACTTGTCACGTGGCATTTATCGCCTCAATAAAGAACGGTAAAAATCACAGCGCAAATTGTGTGTTTAGTTTGTTATTCCTCATGGAACTGACTTTTTTACACAAGAAATGCAAGGACGCAAAGTCAATTTCACTCAACAAATATGCCCTTAAATTTCTGGACACAATCCGTCGCCGATTGTAATGCCGTAGATTGTCGCAGTTTTGTTTGCAGTTAACAAAACTGCCTTCCTCACAAGCATTCGTTTGAAGGCTAGCAAATTCCTTCCCCTCCATGGTCCTCACTCCTTTTTTACCATAGTCCCAGGCCACAAACATTTAATATGTTTGACCGCATGTTTAATCTCTATGTATACCTGCTCGGTTGGATGGCGACAATCACTTAACCCAGCTTCAATTGTGATGATAGAAACACAGCCGTAGCGTCTTACCTTTCCACCGTCTGACCTTTCCACCTATCACTTTTCCGAAAACCAGTTTGAGCGTATTCCAAAAAGACGACTCACGGGTGATTCCCAGATGTTTGTAGATAACTTTTCCACATACTGGATGAAGCTCGTTACAGGGAAACTGCTCTTCCAAGACATTTTTTAGATTCGTATTACAGGGTGTCTTATCAACAATGTACCTATTCAGCAATGAGGTCGTAGTTCGCAAGAAGAATTATTTATTTCCTTGTGTTTGCATGGGCAAATTTCGGATTCATAGATGAACATCAGATGCACGAACCAACCAACCCTCTCTCACCGACCCTCTGCGACGACCCTGCAACTGACTTCCTTCCAACATGCAAAACAAAAATATATGTGGGCGCAAGAATATACTTCGTATATCTATGGCTTAACTGAAGACGTGAGCATAGGCAGAATTCCACCACACCTTCCAGACATTCCAAAGAGGTCATTAGTGTGCAGAGGTTGCAAGGACTCCCCTGCAACGCCCACCTATAAATAGACCTCCTTCCAGTCCCAGATAGAAACTGTGGTGCAAATAGCCCGTAAAGTGGAGAAGGAGATCTTCGGGGTCATCTTTTCTGAAATTTGACAGAGGCAGATCTGCCATGCGGCTGCATGCTGAAGGCACAATCATGCAATATTCGATTTTTGAGACAACTCTTTTTCAGTGAAAAATCACATCGCTTCAGGCCTTGGACATGGGACAGCAGTAGCCAGAAGACGGTATAGGTGATTGAGGATTTTCATCCTTCGTTTTCCGATTTTTGAGACAACCCTCAGAGGATTGTCTCAAAATCGGAAATCGAAGGAAAAAAATGACATCATTCGGAGGATATCTCATTGAACATGTGCAACTTTGGTTTTAAATGCAGATCATTTGAAATATCAGTTAAATTGCACTTCTGTCAGTGCCAACTTTGGCTCGCGTTGTATCTTGATAGATGTTCAAATGCAAGGTTGATTTTTGTCTCATTTGAGCGGCGATCATGCGAGCAGCGCAGAAATACGAAAAAAAACGTTTCATCTGGATCTCCCTTTATAGGTCAGTGCTCATCTGACATCGTTTTTTGCCAATTCTTCGAAGCATCGTCGGAATGCCTCTTCTTCTTTTGCCCCTCTTTTAAACACTTATTCGTACGAGTATTTGGCACTCTTCATCGCTGATAGACTAGACTTTTGAATAATTGCCATTCACTGATGCTGTGGATGCAGCTGGGTCATCACACTGGAATACAACCCCAGCTTACAATCAAAGATTAAACTTTCTGCACACAGAGTTGGTATATATCTCCTCTTCAGCATATTCCATGGAATGACACTTCCAGCAGAGAAAGACACGACAATCCTTTTTGTCCATTTTTTCTCTGAATTCGATACCAATCTGAAATGATATTTTCCCAAGTGTGAATACATATGCCATGGCATATTCTCATTTTTCATCTCCAAATTGAGATTCAAAATCATTCCAGCAAATGGAATTCAACCAAGTTAAACTGTGGTTTTAATTCTGTGGGACTGTTAATTGAATTTTTCTTTCTGCTAATAATGCAACATATACGGAGATGATTTACTGGTCTTCCTAATCACAAACTGGTTTTGAAGTTAGAAACATGTGAAAAAATCACAAAATGATATAAAAAAACACTGGGATTGGAACTGAAACAATGTAAAATTTAGAATTTGACCTCCGACCGAAAGGATATCATTGACCCAAACACACCTGTGGTGTTTTCGAACTAACTTGGAGATTTTTTTAAACATACCACGTACAATAAAAGTCCGACGAAAACGTCAATTTCAGGATTCAACTGAAGGACCAGCAGAGAGTTATTTTAATTCGTTTTATCAATGAAGAAAAACAATACGTAATGTTTAAGATGCTGTTATCGATGCAACAGACAGTTCAGTGAAAATTTTGAGATTGGTTATATTTGCTGAAAATACAAAACAGAATGCTGTATCATGGGTCTTAAAACATTGGTCGAAATGCTGAATCTTGAAACGTAACAAGCATTTCCACCTGCATTTAGAACATGATATCGCCATCGACTTGTGCTTAGGTACCTTTTCTCGACCGGCGTTCATTTATCCAAGGGATGCATTTCACCATCATTTCAATGTCTCCCAAATCGAATGCCCATTGTGCTTGAATTGAGATGGAAAGGGAAATGAGTGAAAATGAACAGAATCATTCGTTTGGCTTTGAGTTTCTTTTTGTTTATGTGACAATTTTGTTCAGGCAAAAAAAGATTTGGGGTGTGGTGGAGAGGACCCAAGGGAGGTTATAGAGTCACGGGGAGTGGAATAAATCGATCTTTTGTTGATACAATTTGGGAATTTTCTGGGTTTCCGACCATTTTTCGAAAATCTCCGAAAATGAAAATGAACATATTCCAGTATTTGACCATTTTTGACCAGTTTCCATCGCATCATTTTTCATATCAAAAGGGTGTCCCTTTGTCGGGACGCCCCAACCATGAGGGCTTCATTCTCCTTTTCCCTATCTATCTTCCCTTTTTCGGTTTAAAATCCATGCCAGTAAAATACAGTAAATAACTTTGTCAGAATCAGTGCGAGGATAGACTTTTCATTGTTAGCAATATTTCCGACAAATTAAAATAACGCCGAATGCATAAGTGAGCTATCACACCTGAGCTATAGCTCAGCTCTAACTACTCGTACTTCACCGAAAGTATAGCTAAATATGCGACTAAGTTCAGCATTCTCAGCAAATTTCGTCGATTTTTGAAACAATTTATGAAAACGAAAATGTGGGGACTTTCAAAACTCTTCCAACCATTCCAAATACTCATTTTCGAAACAAATTGACTTGTCTCACTCCATTTATAATTTGCACATTTATCTCCGCAGGAAATAGCTTTATCGAATGAGCTGTCATTCAAAGAGATCGTATCATACTTCGGTCATATTTACGATATTCCGCGCAATGAGTTGTCCAAAAGAAGACGTTTCTTGACAGAATTCCTTCAACTACCAGACACCAACTCACTTTTGAAAACATTCAGGTTAGGGCCAGGAAATATAATCAGTTGAAGATGATCGGTTCGTTAACATTGCATATGATTGTTTTCTTTTTTGTTTTTGCTGTTAGAATAGAAAGTTGGATAGAATTACAGCATCTAGGAGAAATTAGAATAGTTTTTATTGAAATAGCAAAGAAACTGGTCTAAATCCTTTTTCCGTTATGAGGAATGGTCGTTGCATATGGATGGCCTGCTGACTGCTGACTGATGGCGAGAGGGAATGGTGATTGGAAAATATTTGATCTCAGTTTAAGATAAAAATAAGCTCAAATCAAGGACACTATTCGGATTATTTTAATGTCTTAATTTAAGATCGTTTTTCTTTTGTTGGCACGGGACGTTTTTCAGATAATCGTGAGAACTTCAATTGTTATGGTTTCTCGAATAAAGAACCCAAATTGCCTTAAATCAATTGATATGAGTCACAATTTGAGACACCTTATCTGTGTTTTTTTAAATATCACTGTCTTAAAATTTTGAAAGTAATTTTCCAATGTCCTCTCTTTTATGAGTTATGCCAAAATCAATTTTTTGTACAAACGTTCTGTATTGAAAAGCACCAGATCTCTATCTAATGGTTACAGATGAGCCCAGTTTGACAATTTGAGATAACCGAGCCAAAGCTAAGCTTGTTCATCCATCTCTCTCCTTCTCTTTTCCATCTTCTTTCCCTCTTTCCCCTCTAGCTCCTCTCGCTCTCCTCTACCTCCCTCTATCTCCCTTCTCCCACAACTTCATCCCCCACCCTTTCCGGTAACTCTTCTAACTTTTGAGTAACGGGGGCGGACAATCGAGAACATATTGGGACAATCTAGAACTCTTAGAAACATCCCTGCATATTGAAGGGGGACAGTCCAGAACATTCTGTATACGTAGGATTGTGTCTTCTGGATACGTGTTGTGCCTATTTTTTTCCTTTTTCTTTTTGTCATTCTTTTCCGGGAGCCCAGGGAAGCCACTGTAGAACCTTCACATGGGACTCCAACCCGGGAGTCCATGGAAACCACTGTTCTTGGGTTATAGGTCAGGATAGGAAAAGGT
>JASGXE010005279.1:0-37284 GCA_030068105.1 Sinentomon sp. SZTP_YWyxl
GGAATCCCAACTAAACTGCGCTTAGTTGGGATTCCAAACCGCAAGCGAGGGAGGGAGAAGCGCAAGGGAAAGGGAACCGCAAAGGATATGGAACCGCAAGGGAGAGGGAACCGCAAAGGAGAGGGAACCGCACGCGCTGTGTTGTGCTCTGAAAGCAGAGCGGAAGAGAAGAAGAGAGCAAAGAGAGGAAGAGGGATTCACAAACGTAGGGAGAGAGCCCCCATCAACGACTCAACTTGGCCTCACAAACGTGTGAAAGCCTGTGCGTCGGGAGAAGATCATCCGAACGTCGATAGAATCATAAAAAACAGAGTTCCTGCTCGAGAGGAGAGTTATTCCACAGCGATCTCGGGCCACCCTCTAGTGAGTACAAGCCGGTATGATAGGTGGATGCTCTACTCCAATCGTGCAGTGAAAGGAAAGGGAAGAAAGGAAAGGGAGAGGTTAGGGAAACAGATTCACCACTTTATTTCCTCGGAAAGCCGCGGACTTTCCGAGCGTGGACGAGATCTGAAACAGGGACTAAATTGAATTGATTAGAACCGTGGTCGGACAGATGCCAGACAGGGTTTACGTGACACGAGGCCCTACCTGCCGAAGCATGCCGAGATCCGTTCTCAAAAATAAATGAATCTGAAAATTCAGGCATGAGGAATTACCAACCGCAGACAAGAATTAACTTGCCGGGTTGACCTGGCCATACCAATTCAAATTCATATACTCCATTCACATAACCTTCATCAAGACAGCTCTAAGGGTATTCCCCTTGGTAGGAGTCTCAACTCGGGTTTGTGCGACCAGAGCAATCAGTTTTCCTTCCTGACAGAAGTTGTCAAATTTTGCCAAAATCGGCTCCAAACGAATACGAGTCGGAACTTCGTTTCTGAACGCTGAGTGTTCCGTGCCGACAATGCAGCTAGGATTTGCCACTAATGTGACGCCACTACCCTAACGATGCCTAGCAAGGTGTCGGGAAGGTACCTATTAGCTCGAAACCCCCAGAGGAAACGCGAACTGCTAGGAAATCGGAATATCCTGAACCGAATTTTGGAAGTGACTGGTGGCGCCATCCCATCAGACTTGTGGGAAGTAAGAATTAGAGGTTCCGCGGACCATTTTGGTTGTGTTGCGGGATTTTTCCGAGAGATGGCAGTAAGATCAGCTGATTTGACACTCGATAGATGGCACTGTCGGTCCACCACAGGCACAAGGTGAGAGATCCGAGTGGGCGGAGCAGTTACTATCATTTTGATATATCAAACCGAGCAGCGATGGAGACGTTGCCATTTGGCCACTGGCGAGCCGAGGTGACGGACCTACGCTCTCGCCAGTTAAGGGCGAACTGAGCCTGCTGACGGAGGAAAGTGAAGATTCCCTGGGTCCCGAATCCCCTAGGCTGTGGTGGGACTGCGCCGACTGGCGTGACCGGTCCCTGTCCCGAAGCGGCTTAAGGGTGGAAAGCCCCAGGGTATGTCTTCATCGTGGGAGGTTGCAGGGAAGGGTCGGGATAGCTCGCAATGACGCGCATATAGGCAGGGAGGGGGGCTAGGTAGCCTAGGGCACCTCTAGGGTATCGCTTGATTCAGAATCAAGCGTGGGAAAGTCTCACCCACGATCATGGGCATGAGTCACCTTTGCCCGGTTGCTATCCAGATTCATCAACGATCATGGGGATGAGTCATTCTTTCCCTGGAAAGTTTCCTTCACCCTATTACGTAATTATGGCGCCATTGGGAAAGGGCCACGCCCCTTTTTGTCGGTTGCTATCCCCCATTATAAACTCTAACGTCGAGTGAATGGAGAAAGTAAGTTGAAAATAAGAGTTCGCCCTGAAGATCTAAAGGTGAAGATTGCCAAGATTGGTGAAGGTGATAAGGTGAAGATTGGTGGCTGTTAACATATTTGTGTGATTTTTCAATGACGTGGTCGATTTTGTGACTGAATCTCCTTCTGGTCAACAATGATCTGCAAGTGGGTTCATTCCCCTTATCAATCTCCGTTGTTGTTAATATTTGTCTCCGACGGGGTCATTTCGTAGTGCAAACGTTCTTGGTTTTTCTGTGAAGGTGTCGCTTTGCTGGCCAAACATTTGACTTGCGCTTTGCCTTTTTGTCTTCACTGCAATGGACTTTTGGCGCTTTGTGAGAACGAACTGGGGACAGCATTGTTAAAAAAAAGATGGATGTGCAGTGGGAGAGAATTTATGATGGCTCAGCTGGCAGTGATCTGTTGTTTCGTGCGAGAGCAGGTGCTTTCGAAACTGCGCAAGGAGATTGCGGTCGGCGAATGGGAAGGAGGACTACCGGTTGTGTGGCGCTGAATCAAGAGGATCCTCTTCTGCGTTTTGCTGATGTGAATGCAACCCAGACAGAATTGCGCCGAATTTTTTTTTGCATCAAACCAGAATTTCACCTGCTCGGTGATAGACCATATTTTTATGAGCATAAAAATTCGACGCAATTCCGGTTCGATCCATTTTCGTGAACAGTGTCCAATATTTGGAGCATTGTTCCAAGAAACAGTGTTAAGATTATTAGATGTTCCAAAAATAGTGGCAGTTTCCGCACACCCATCTGCTAAATTTCTTCCAAAAGGCTAATTTTGGGTCCCTTCAACACAAATTTGGCAGATTTGTTTTTAATTTGTCCTGTTGGCGACTTATGGATGGAGTGTGTTTTTTCGACATGAGTGATTTTTATCAATTTCGTCAACACAACGTGGCATTTCAGAGATGCTGAATCTGGGGATGCCACACAGAAATTGCAGAAAACGTTCCATTAGATTCATTTGTGTCGAGATTCCAGAAAATCGGAAATAAAAAAAGGTGTCATTGAATTGCATCTAATGTTTTTTTATAGATGTTGAGGGACCTATCAGGTCGTTGTGAAAATGGAGATGAAGATGTGTTTCCAAAACCTTTCTGGAGGCATGCCGTATAGGAATAATGCCGGGCAAGGGATTTTACTAAATGAAATGAACCTGATGCCCAGTTTTTCCAACACGGATCAAATCTAGGTTTAAACTGAGATAAACTGATCGTAGATCATTACTTGAACCGGATCATGATCTGAGATTATCTTTTTGTGTCCTTTTGAGGTGGAGATGATCTCCGATCAACTGATCGGAGATCATTTTTGATCCGCTCTTTTCAATTCGGCCGCCATATTTGATCCTGGAAACTCTTCAACATTTATTTCACTTTTCCATTCAAATGGGAGGCATTTTGTGGTCCTGAACAGCCACCCGTCATCATTTTACATTCAATAGAGAGTTCAGGCACTTGCGTTTGAATGTTTCTTGCAATTTTTCTTTTTTTTTGAGATAGAATATTCTGGTGAAAGGTGAAATGCTGTGTATATTCTCACCCAACATCCGGAGGTTTTCTTGCAAATCTAAAGCATTTCGCCCAATTTAAAATTGTTTAGTTCTCTATATTCATCGGCGTCTTCTAAAATCCGTGATTTCGAATAAAGACACTGAAAAATATTGGTTCCTTTATTCAAACTTTCGGGGAGGTGTTGTTCCTCAGACAAAATTGACGTGACGACCAATCGAGATTGAAAAAGTGGGATCACCAATTGCTTGCAAACGCTTTTTTCACAGTTCCCCGGTTATAACCACCGAGTTAAAACAACTGGAAACGAAATCAAATGGCTTCAATGGGAAAAATAGATAAGGGGGGATAGAAAGTATCAATCAAAAGGGATTAGAAAGGGATTAGAAAGGGATTAGTGACGTCACCTGTCAATCAAAAGGGATTAGAAAGGGATTAGAAAGGGATTAGTGACGTCATCACATGCGCGTCGATAGAAAGTGTCAATCAAAAGGGTTTAGTGACGTCATCACATGCGCGTCGATAGAAAGTGTCAATCAAAAAGGATTATCAAGGCTAGTCCGTGTGTTGCATACTTTGAGGGGAAAATGAGTTATCGAAGACGGTATCTTCATGGACGTCCGTGAGGTCTTGCGGCAAATCATGTCGTAACATGTTTCTCCCACTCTTTCGTCCGCTTGGATGCCCTTGGGCCCCGCCGTGGCGTTTTTCGCCTCTCAACCCCAGCCCGCACCGCGCTAGGCTACGCTAGGCTGCAAGGCGTAACCCAGTCCCACGCGCCAGAGGTAGGGTTCGCCAGAGTGCCCCTCCCGCGCTAGGGTTTTCTAGGGTCCTTCTTCCGTTAGGGTGGGCGCCATTTCCGCTCCCAGCGCTAGGCTGTCAGGCGACACCCTACTCGCCCCATGCGCGGCGCGGTGTCATGCGCCTTTTCGCAGGGGTGAATGACCCCCGTCCTGCGTCTCTGCTGACTGAAGTCAGCGATTGTAAAAGAATTGTCAGCGCTTGCAAAATTTGCTGATAAAAAACTGCAAGCATTCCCAGGGGGCAGAGCCCCGTATCCCATCCCTAGGGGGCAGAGCCCCCTAGCCCATCCCCCCACCTCTCCTCAGAAAGGTGTGGGGGTGTGCAAACTGGTTGCGGGTTGCTAGGACCGCATTCCCCAGCGCCGGGACGTCCTCCTACAGCATTCATCCGTAGATTGAATTGTAGGTTAGACGGCGGAAGGCTTTGCACGTGCTGGGTTATTTAGTTTTTATTTGGTTTTTGGATTTTTTTAAATTTTTTTTTATTTTTAATTTTGATTTTTTTTTGTTTTTTGTTTTTTGGTTTTTTATGAAAAGAAAAACATGAAAAAGAAAATGCGAAAAATGCCATATTTACCACTCTCCCCGATATCTACAAACGGCACAAAAATCCAATAACCAAATAAAAACTTGGCCTATCAACAAAATGTTTCGGAACAACGAGTTATTGACATCTCCACACCAAAACTCCAATTTACAACACAAGAAATCCACGTCAGTTTCATCAGACACATTTCTGCCGAACAATTAAACGTAGACAAGGCATACAACACTTTATTTCTTCACATTTGGGCAAGCTAGAGGGAAACTAAACCAACTGGCTTTTTTACACTTTTCAGGAAGCGCGAAAAACGAAATCGAAGACCGAAAAAGTTGTAAGTAGAGGGAAAGTAAACCAACTCGAATGGTTTACTTTCCCTCTACATGCAACTTAATGTTGCAGACATTGAGCCACGAGAACCAAATCAAGTTGGTTTACTGTCCCTCGCGCTGTTCACCCAAGAAGTAGGCAACAACGCCAAAAGTGATTGAGATATGGCGGAGGTGTCAGGAAGATGACTGTTTATCTTCAAATGTATTGTACTCTTAATGGCCATGTAATTGAAATATTGTAAATACGAGTATGCCTGCGCCGCTGTTGTCGTTTGGACGTGTGTCTTCTTCCCCCTACTACCGTCCGTCTTCGTATTTGCAAGCAAAAGGACATCGCATGACGCTCATGGCTCCGCCAAAGCCAATGATACAAAATCAATAGTCTTGGGACAGAGCCATAGATGATGTTGTGATATCAATTGGGTTTTATTGGGTCTATACTTTGCGAGTGTCTTTTGGTGCTGGTGATTGTCGGACCAGCAGACTTCCCTTTGCTGCTTTTTGACTTTTCGAATTTGGAATCAGGAACCGCCGATTCATATCGTGCTCTCACGTCTCATCTCTTGCTCCTTCACTGATCAGGCACAGCTCGGGCATTTTTCCCATTTCATTTTGTCAAGCAACGTTATTGTCGCACCAGAAGGAAGCATTTGACTAGTGCCGTTTCCTTCACGACTGTGGTGTCACATTCAAGATGTTGGGATCTACGAGTAGGTATTTTATGAGCGTCGTTCCTCAACAGACTCTTTCTTGTGACAGCAGGGGCAGGGAAAGCCAAACGCAAGAGCCTTGAGTGCGGACAAAATACTTCGTGCACTGTGGCCCTTTGCGACACGGCGCAATGATGACAATAGCGATTGCCGATTGCATTTCTCCACGACGGAGAGATCAAATCAGACAAAATACAACCCTTGATACAACAGGCTCGAAAGGAAAAGAAAATGTTCTATTCCATCATCTCCACTCCAATCAACGGTTAAACTTCCATATCCCTGACTACTACCACACCAACGCCACATCCGAAACATCCACCACACCCGCCACACCTTCTCACACCACACTCGCAACACCCGTCACACCCACAACACCCCTGCAGGAATGGGCAAAGCAGATTTTCGTGAATTTTCTTTTCTTTTGCCGCGGAGTTCACTGTTCTCGTTCAACAAAATGACAGGCATGTATCCAGTGGACGCCGCCTGCAGCAAGCAACAAAGATAGTTGTACTTGACTCGATGTGTTTTGCTCGGCTGGTTGTCAGACCGCACATGTTTTTGTTTTGAACCCCGCAGGAAAATATTGGCAAATATCACCTGAGAGTATATAGCTGCTCCAGAACTCAAGGGTTAGGTAAGTCATTAGTAAGGGGGGACACAATTGCATGATCGCGCAGGATACGATTTTCAGAAAAAAGCTGTGCTCTCGTCCGTGCAATTACGTCCCCCCTTTGGCACCAGCATGCGGCACAGGGTATGCCTTTTCTGTTGGGGTAGTCGGTTAGGTCAGCTCAAATTGGGTTAGGTTAGGTTGGGTTAGGTTATAGGTTAGGTTAGATATAGCGTTCTCTGTGTAGTGAAATTGAAACCCAACTTTAAACAACCTGGACCACACCCAAGCCAATCTGCGGGATCAAATAAATTAACCAGGAACAAAAAAAACGAAACAAGAAAAAACCAAAAAAAAAAAAAACAAATCACAAAGAAAATAAAAAAGAAAACCGTTTGTCGATGCCAAAGAGGTGCGCAATTGCGCGACACAGAGAAAAGGTACACACTGTACCGCCTGATTGTGCAAAGGGGGGACACAATTGCATGGCTCAGAGAACAGCTATTTTCTGAAAATGTTTCCCCGCTATCGTGCAATTGTGTCCCCCTTATAAACGACATAACCCTATAGATCTCATCTGCGTCTGCGTTGGGTACCTTTCGTATCAGGTTTTTCGGATTTGCATGTTTTACCGTTTTTAGAATTTGGATTTTTAGGTCATTTCTGCCTCTGCGTTTATGTGGGAGGATTTGAACCCACCAAGAAGTGGAACGTGGATTTGCAGACTCATGGGGTGGATCGGCAACTGAAGCAGAATAAGGTACATTAACATCGACAAAAAAGACAATAGCCACTAAAAGGTCAGCTACATTTTCTCATACATTGTTATACCAAAATTGGTTTTGGCTATCGGCCCTTCTGATTGTTTATTCATGATAAAAATGAAACACGAATAAACCTTTGAAAAACTAAAAACTGAAAATAACTAACACGAAAGAAAAGAAAGCTCACGAAAATCCGCTTTGCCCATCCCTACAGTGGTGTTGCGGGTGTGGCGGGTGTTGCGGGTGTGGCGTAAGAAGGTGTGGCGGGTGTGGTGGGTGTTGCGGGTGTGACGTTGGTGTGGTGGTAGTCAGGGATATGGAAGTTTAACCCAATCAACTCCACACATGCCCTCTCTCCCGCTTTCTGACTCAAATCAAATGAAGTGGGCCTGTCAGCGTGCACTGGCTATGAAGATGCAAATTGGATGCTCAGGAGTTTGCTCATTGCTGTTCCCCGCAAAACCACGTTTGCAGGCGCAAATGGACGAGCAGTGAAAAGTCGCGGCGGAATTTATGTACCCACACATGCGTTTTTCCCATCTAACTGTTGCCTCCGAAACTTTCTTTCTTTCTTTTTACTCTTATGCAGGCGGTAGAAATTAAAGCACCAGATTGGTTACTGCAACAGAGCTTTCTGGAGCTGTAAGGTTTTGGCCTCGGTTTTAAAATGGAACTTTAATTTCTACAGCATGGAGTTTTTGCTAAAATCTAAACAGTCGTAATTTTTTGCATGTATGAGTACATTAATTCCGCCGCCGGTATACAACAGCACGCAACCCACATGACTTCAATGCACCTCAGAAATTATCTGCAGAGGTGCGGTCATTTTGACGGAAATGTTATGCGGGCAGCGTTGCCAGGGGAACGCAGTCGCTCTGCGTCATTTTTGCTCCTCCCACTGCTGTTGAACAGTAAATCAACTGCAAGAGATGATCGCGCACAACTTCCAACGAAAAGTAAAAAAACAAAACTTAAAGGCATGCAGAGGCGAGCCCTGGAACATAATCTATCATGTAAAGGCGAGCATACACCTCTCAATTTTGAACCGCCACAGTTTGTCTGGCTTTATACACGCCGAGGTCCGGTAATTTTGTCGCGTAAGCCGGGACTAAAGAAATTCCTTAGTGGTTTTTGTGAATCACCCTGTACAATGGAAGCCTAACCAAAAACGTCGGAGGGTTTTCTGGCTCATACGGGTGTAGAATGCCGTTGTTTCCGATACCGCTGGGACTAAAATTTTCAAGATACAAAATGAAACTTTGAACACGGAAATAGGAAATATACTTCGAATCGACAGTTTCAGTCCGACAGTAATTTTCACGATGCTTCAGCAGTTACAAATACCACAATTTTGACAAAAATCTTGCCCGCAACGGTCTGAGCGCGAGCCATTTATTGTTGTTTTGCGAAACCGCTGGGAAGCCAATTTTCAAGATTGAAAATTGAGAATTTGCACACTGAAAGAGGAAAGATCGCTAGCTACAATGGCTGTCCGCAAGAAATATATAGGTGAACTTTTATTCTACAGAAAATGCAATCCGATTTTTGGGCAATATGCTTGGTGCCTTTTCGGCCTTTGCAAATTCTGTGACCCTTCTGTTGTTGTTGTATACGAAGTGGTACTTTGTCAGCAATCCATTTTAATCGCCTATTCGGTGCACTGGAAAAGTGCATTTTTGCTCACTTCAACCAAACATTTCCTTCCCGTCGGATTTTCCTTCAGTCGGAGAAATCAAAGAAAGCCACTGGAAGCAAAGTCAGGACCACTGGGCTGGTGGAAGCATATTTTGACCAAATTCATTGACAACAGCACTCCCTGGAAATCCATCAACCGGAGCAATGCTCCAATTTTGCTGCAATTTGAAATTCAGAACACATCCAATCGGCAAAATCTGTTTCACAAAAAGAGTGGCATGCATGAAACTGTGTACATGCTGAAGTATCAGTCTGATGGCCCGAATATCCCAGAAGATTCAGCAAGATCTACGAGTATTTTTTTTTACTTCGAGGAAAATATAAATTCGGTTTCATCCTCTTTCCAAAGACCACAACCTTGTTTAAAATCTAACGGAAACTTCCCAAGCTGCAGTGAGAAATCCGCAAGTGCGCGGATTAAAAAAGAGTCGCAATGGACCAAGGAATGACTGTATGCAGTGGACTCAATGAAAGGCACCATGATGGCTGGTTTGGAGCCCCAATTCTCGATTTGATGTTTCCCACATTGAGACCAAACTGTTATACAGGCTGTGCACACCAATACCAACTGGCCAGTGAGACAGATACAACTTTGCACTTCATTGTATGTAAACAGACATGGAAACGGCTTCCAGTCAACTCATGCCGCAGCTCTGCTGCGTGTTCGACACCATGCATCAGTTCTCACGATCTTTGTCGTGGCTGCGATTTCCTTCTGCCTCCTCCTCCGCAAATGGTGTGGCCTGCGACTATTGTCTGCTGTGCATTACTGGAAAACGTGTGTGCAGGAAATTCCATGTTTGGGCTCCTTCGAATCGAGAGTATTGGGCCAGGAAAGGAGCATTCTGTGCTCACCCGCAGATGCGACAAGATATCTTTTAGATATCTTTTCTGCGTGCCTCTTATTTTTTTCCTTTTCTGCAATGCACTCTTCACCTACCGAGAAAAAAAAAAGATGTGTGAGGTGTTTTTACAGCAGCAGCAATGTATCATCAACAAAAGGCATTTATGACATTTGGCAAGGAAATGGTCTGCCGACAGACGTCTGCTGCAACGGTGAATCCTGCTGTGGGCCTTCATTGGCATGAGCAATTTTGCTCTTCATTCTTGCATCCCCCGCGCAGGCAATGCATCCCCCCGGTCCATGAATGAACCAAGCAGGTACCTACACAAAGTTTCCCCGGCAGTTGTTTGTTGTTCAGGGCATGCGTTGTCTCTGCGTCAAGAGTGGGGTGGGTGGAAAGTGTCGGCTTTTGCCACTTAACATGCAAACAAAAAAAAACCATTTTGAACATAAAAGGGACTTCCCCTACAGTTCTCTGCGACTCCATTTTGTCCTCAACTCACAACAATATGCGGAATAATAAATCAATCGCCTTTATTTTCGGACGACTGATAATTAGCAGGTAATTTCCTTGCCTCTTCGGAGTGGAGTCACCCTAGCTGTCGCATCAAGATGAGTAAACTCGCAAACGTGCGTACCTATTCATTTGGTTGCATATACCTCTAAGCGTTTTAAAATGCAGTTAGAAGCGCGAGGGAGTGTAAACAACTTCGGTTGGTTTACTGTCCCTCTGAGCGTTTTAAGTTCGTTAGAGTGCGAGGTACTGTAAACCAATTCCAGTTGGTTTACTTTCCCTCTGCATACATCAGATTCAAAGAAATTTCAAAATTTCACATTTTGATTCAAGATTGTGCTTCAGTGTTTCCGAAAATCGAAATTTCAGTAGACACAAAGTTGTGCAGAATTTCAAGACCTTTCCGGCGATATGAAAAACTCAATATGTCAAAAAATGAGTTGGTTTAGTTTCCCTCTAGCTGGCCCATTTTATCTTTGTTTTGAACCTGTAATCGTCGTAAACGTACATCTCAGGTAAGATCACCCCATTCAATTGCAATAAATTGCACTCCATTCAATTGTATGTACAGCTGTGTGCAACTCGACCTTATCATCCCCCAGTTGGCGCATCCGCAGGGAGGGAGATTTACAATTGACCGTGAACACCCATCGTGGCTCCCACCGCATGCCCCCTGGCATTAACGATGGGCAGACCTGTGCACCCGCTACACGGCGAACACCTCCTCCACCAACGCCTGCCCCTTGACAGTACGAGGGCTGGAGTGAGCATCCACGGTCGGGGGAACTATTTACAGGCACACCTGCGGGCACGCCAACATATCTGCGATCCTCGATCGCTGCAAACGGTATATACATAATTTCAAGGCCATCAAATCACCAACAGGTGAAACGGCTTTTGCCGATCATATTTGGCCATCAACGATCTTTGATCGTACGTTGTTCTCCAACCATCCTTGAAATCGTGACACCATCAGCCGAACAAGTCGACAAGAGGCTGTATGCATTGAATACACAAAAAAGCCCGGCAGAATTCATCTCATCGAAAAATATCTTTAAAATCTCTCTCAAATAACCCCAGTCGTTGACAAACTTCAAAACATCACTCGTTGTTCCAAAAGTGCGGAACGCATCGCACCGTAAATCTTTGAACCGCCTACAGAATATCGACAAAGAGTTCGCCATATTTACAAAAGATTGTTTTTCCCCAATCAGTAAATTCGCGTGGGTCTCGATGTACTTGATGTCTTTGACAAGTACACCCACCGTTTCGGCTTTCAAAAAGAATGTCCCCTTCGATGTGGTAAACCCATTGATAGTTTCCCCAATGAATATTCCAGGACCACGAGTGTAATCGTTGCAAAATTCAAAAATGTAGTCGCGATGTCCATCGGACTTTTCGATTTTTCCCTCGTACTTTTCGTCCAACAGTTTCTTGGCCTCTGTCAAAAAATCCTTTAGGATCCTGAAACCATCGTATTTCAGCTCGAAAACACAAGTCTCACGTGACTTGCTGTCGTAAGTTTCGTATGGATCCTTGTCCCCTCTCTCTGCCAAAAACAAAATGTGGGGTTGAAAATCAAGTTGCGTCTCGGAAGCATTTCTACAAGTCATGGCTAGCGTGGTCCCGGACCCCAAATCCCAAAATTTTCTGACAGGCAAGTTTCGTTGGGAAAATAGCTTCCGGACGGGAACTTTTCGTCTAGGCTCGACATTGTCCAAATCGAATTCAGGATACTGCCTCGAATCACCCATCTCCTCTGCTGGCAGCCAGAAATCACTCTAATTTTTTGGAGGATCGGCTTTCAGCCACGTCAATTGACGAGGCTGAAAGCCGATCCAGTAAACGAGGCTGAAAGCCGATCCAGAAAAAAAAACGAAAAATCACAAACACTAAACACTTCGCAAATATAAACACTTCGATCACTTGAAAACGCAAAAATCACTGATCACTAAAAATTCACACGAGCCACGCACAAACGAATCGGAGATTTGCGAGTGCGAAGCACGAGCTGGAAAAGGAGACGTCCGCACACCACGAGAGCCAAAACAAGACTGAGCGATTTCGGGTCGTGCACCCGACCGACACCCCTGGAAATCCCATTCCCCAAAACAAGTCAAAACATGAAATATACAAAAGTACAGGGTGTTGTATAAATGGTAAATGGTTCGCTGCGAGAGCGCAGCTCGAGATGTTATAACTCCATGGCAGATATACAGGGTGTAAATGTACATTGCATCCAGTAGACGAATTTTTGGCACTTTGCGGTTGCGCAGTCTATTTTCACATGTTCATTGTCGTTGTGAACGAAACAGTTGCAGTAGGGAATGGAGATGTCGTCTGCTTTAGGAAACCCCATAGCATCCAAGTCCTTTACGATAACGCCGGGAATCATGGCCATTAAAAACTTTGTCTTCTCGTTACCCTTGGCAAATATGACGGGTCGCTCGCATGCCAACGTCAGGAAATGGGTGGCAGCCACTTTGCGCAGGATGGGAATCATTTGGTTATACGGTACAAGCCCGTCCCTCCACTCCATGCCGTGTTTGTGGGCAGTCAGCCATTTGTTTTCGGCCTTGAAATTCCCGGGCAGTTGTTTCCATTCGTATGGCGGCAGAAAGTGCCATGTTTGGAACTGCTTTATAATCAATGCGGGATCACCTCTCGACGAAGCTCGAAACACTAATTTGGCAACGGCCAACTCCTTAACTACCCACTCGCCATGTTTGCCTTTCAGGCATTCCATATCAACAACTATAAACATGGTGGCTCGCGTTCCGAGAATCTCTGCTTCGATTCGCGAAAACAATCGCGCTCACAGAAACTGCGCTTCGACCTGTCAAAATTGAGGAGCACAAAGAAAACACGTCCGAACTCAACGGCGCGAAGAACAACACTGACAATCGTAAGGCGCTGATCTTGGCAAATTGCGCGGGGAATATTTGCGTAGGTCGCCAAATCGCGCAAGACACCTATACACAACCAGACGGTCATTGGCTCTCCTGTCTCCCGAAAAAGAATTCACAATATCGGCCATTGTCTTACCCCTGCATTTCTCTGATATATACCACAAGGTATATTGACCGCATACCTCGCTGTCCGTTGACTGCAGCTCCGTGTTGCTATACCCCCACTCCCCACTCGAATTTACCAAAACCCACGCTTGAAATTTAGGTTCGTACGGTGCTAGTCCGTAACTGTCAAAGTACTCCGTGCGTCCCTCCTTGTCCACGTGCAATGCAACCCAATGCGATCCAGGTAAAGTTGACGGGTCCGTGTTCACCACCATACACGCGGGCCTTTGTTTCACAATGCGCGGAAACTTATCGTAGGCAAACACGCCCAGAAACGATGACGCAACTTTGCAATCGCTCATCAGTGCGCTGTCAATCTGTGAGGTATTCATTTTTAACAGTACACAAAATTCCAGAGGATCTACTTAAACTAATTGCCGTAATCAACGATAACGTTCCTCTGCTTGTCTATCTGCAGTATTGACTCGAATTCGGCATAAACAATGCAATTTATAGACTCCGACAACGCTTGTGCAAAATTGACCTCCACTCTCAAATTGCCCAACTTCACCACGTTCCAGTGTGTGCCGGCGCTAGACCCCAAATCCGGGGACAAGTCGAATGCGTACATGCAGTACCCGTTTGCGTATTCCGTTCTCTCAATGTCGTTTCCCTCGTCCTGGTAATGCGTGCCCGTCCCCGAAAACAATGTGTGGTAACTCGAAACGTTCAAATTTTCCGAAGAGTACACGGGCTGCAGCGGCTTGCTGGGAACTTGTTCCCCATCGACATACAGCGCAAAGTAGTTTACACCAAAATGTTCAAAGTTGAAGGGATTGCACTTGATGTCCCCGTTGTATGCCCTGTTGGAAACAAACCCAACAACTATCCGCTTTGGCAAAGGACCCAAGAAAATATTATCCAAAGTCTTGCTTTGAATATTTGCAGGGATGGTCAAAATTTTAGTTTCGACTCGTGTCAATGGGTACTTTGCATTACCCTTCTCCAATGCGCTTGCATGTCCCAACAAGATCTTTGGATTAAGCCTGACCTTGCGAACAATGAGCGTTGCATCGAGCAATTTAATTTTGTATTGGTCCTGCGCTGCAATTAGACAAAACGTGTCTTTTGTTCTTACTAATTTAACTCGCATCTCCACTTCGTTAAGCATGAACCGATCAACGTTAAAAATATCTGCAAAGATGGGTCCCATCATATCCACCTCACCGAATGTTTAATCATCATTGCCCGCTTTTTCATCCCCTCGTTTTCGTTAATGTCGGCCATGTGACCTGCGGTGTCCTTGTAATACATAGCCGAAGACAAATGAGATTTCTTTGCTGCAGGACCATAACTCAACAGCGACTCAAAGTACGAGCGATACGCATAAGTGTTTGCGGGTGGCGAAATTAATTGGTTGTTCAAGTGCACGTCGACTTGCGAAAACAAAGTGTGCAGCCAATTGTTTGCAGGCGCAACAATATCTTCGGGCATCAGAGGCGTTTCGTCATTTTTCACAACCCTTACTTTAACGTGAAGCATCGTGTGCGCCAAATCAATGTAATCGTCCCCGTGGCCGGGAACAACAAATTCCACGGGACTCTGCTCGTGCAATGATGCAGACGGTTTATAATGAATATACCTGCCATGCTCTATGCTCGTCTGAGTTGGCGGAACACTAAACAAATCAAGCTCCGTCTTTGTGGCCTCTGCCGAATGCGAGTGCACAAACGCCATCTTAGATTTTATGGTGGCTTGGTCTCTCAACTCCCGATCAAACTCCGTGCGTCTCAAAATGGTGCGCGCCGTGATTTCTTATTGTACTTAACTCTCTTTATTCTCCTTTTTACTAAATCGGCCGTTGGCCTCCGAGCGAATGCGAGATGTCTAGATCTCTTAACCTTGGTTCTCTTTACCTTCTTCTTGGTTCTCTTCACAGAGCGCTTCAGTCTGAACTGGACGGGTACTCGCGAATAACTGGTTGCCAATTTCCCGCGTCTCCTCAATTTATACCCTCGCCTGCCCCCTTCCTGCATCGTTCTCATCTTCTTTGCAACTTTCTCCATCAATTCATTCCCGCCCTCTCTCATTCTCTTCCTGGCCGCCACTTTGAAATTCTCACCGCTTACCACGTCAGACAGGATTTGCGAACCTGTCCTTAATCCCTGCCTTCCAACAGCCTTTGCACCTTGAAACAGCAACGGTTTGGCTAATCTCCACAAACCACCCAACACACTTCCCAACCCATGTCCTCTCTGAAACTTTCTCCCGTGAAACACACTGTCCACTCCTGACCCAACCTGGTTCACATAATACTTCTCGTAGATTTGAACGGGCATGCGCCCCACAAACACCTCATTTCTCCTCATGTCTTACAATGATCGCGCTCTGCGCTCTGAGAAGCGATGCTTCGATTCTCCTAAAGTTTGCGAAAATGCAATTTAACAATTGTGGGTCCGTACTCGAAGGGTGCAAGACGTCCTGTCGAATCTCTGATATCCACTTGTATGGTTTCAAATTGCCTGCGCAGAACGGGCACGTAATGTGGATTATCGTAAGTTTTCACACAAACTTTTCCAAACAAGGAATTGTCTTCTATTCCAACAATTCTTAAGAGCGGAGCAGATGTATCACCCACCAACTGCGGTTCTAAAATATCCGAATAAACAAAAAGTTGTTGTGGCACTTCCTTATATAGGTTGGTCGGGCCTGGTGCTTCGTGCACAACTCGCTTTTCGTGATCGAAACCCAAGATGGGTGCCAAACCTTCGCTAAAATGCATCCTCACATTTTCTGCCACTTTGGCAAACACACGGCCCGATGACTCATCGTACTTGAAGCTGCGCAACCAGCAAGTTGTTTCTGCTTGTTCAGGTACCAAATCAAGTTATCAACTTTGGGATAATTTCCTGCAGGTACCATAATCTCTATATCCAAATCGTCCGGATTGATCTCAACCTCTTCGCCAGTGTCCACATCAACTAGCCTAAGTACACCGGCCATTGGGTCCCACGCTGCTTCAGAGTTTGTGGGCTCAACTTTGGAAAATTTGACAAAACAATTCCTGCCCACATTGTAAAACGAAATCGGAAACATGATTTCAACCAAGGCTGCTTCCCATTGACCATTCAATTCAATCGACTGATGCAATTTTGTTTCGAAATTTGCGGCAGTGTTCTCGGGAAACATTTCCATCGACGCATTGCTCGGCAATGTCAAGTAAAAGTTCTCCATGATTTCGCAGTCGCTGACAGGTCAGCGTTAGTAAATATAGCGATGACGAAATATTGCGATTTTAACTGGCTCGGAGAAGCTCTGCTTTGATTCTCTACAAATGAACCCAAGAATTAAATTTTGTAGGATATCCTAACCACTTTACAAAATATTCCAATTTATTATTCCTGCGTCTCTTCTTCAGCACGGACTCTATTCTGTACTTTTTACTTGGTGAAACTGAAACCAACTGAAGTTCTCGGGCGTAAAACACTCCTTTTATATCTTCGCCCGCCAAATCTTGAATTTTGTAAACTGTGGTTTACGGTTCAAAACACTCACAATTTTAAAAATCTCTTCTGACCAATTCGGAACGTATCCCTTCTCGAAAACATGTTTAAACTTGCTGATCTTACAAACTGCCCCACTTTTAACTTTAACGGATCGGCTTGCAGCCTCTTTGAAACTGGGTAGAGGGTTCGGTAAACTTGCAAAATATTGGTTTGATTGACATCTGAGGGTGCCATCTTGATTGAGCTGTGCACGGTCGAATTGTATGATTTCAACAATTTGTCCAGCACGTCAATGTACCTGTACGTGTTCTTGTGAGTAAAGTATTTCCACATCTTTGCTTTCAAAGTCCGATTGAGACGTTCTGCCATGCATGCTTTGATGTCTGAGTTTTCAGTGGTGAAGAAAACAACATCGTTTGATTTCAAAAAGGACTGAAACGTGGAATTCAAAAACTCTTTGCCTTTATCCGTCTGTAACTTTCTGGGAATTTTTCCGCTGTCAAATATTTTCCGAAACGCTTACCAGCGATCGGATTAACCAACGAGTTTCTACGAAACGATCTGTCAAGTTTCTCGGAAACAAAACTACCCAAACTCCTGTCAAACTCCGTAATTCTTACGAGCGATCTACGATCGTGATCCGTTGATGTTAAAATGGTGCGCGCCGTGATTTCTTATTGTGCTTAACTCTCTTTATTCTCCTTTTTACAAAATCGGCCGTTGGCCTCCGAGCGAATGCGAGATGTCTAGATCTCTTACCCTTGGTTCTCTTTGCCTTCTTCTTGGTTCTCTTCACAGAGCGCTTCAGTCTGAACTGGACGGGAACTCGCGAATAACTGGTTGCCAGTTTCCCGCGTCTCCCCAATTTATACCCTCGCCTGCCCCCTTCCTGCATCGTTCTCATCTTCTTTGCAACTTTCTCCATCAATTCATTCCCGCCCTCTCTCATTCTCTTCCTGGCCGCCACTTTGAAATTTTCACCGCTCACCACGTCAGACAAGATTTGCGAACCTGTCCTTAATCCCTGCCTTCCAACGGCCTTTGCATCTTGAAACAGCAACGTGCAAGAGACCAGTCTCTTGGATACCCTGTATTCGGGGCAGAGTTTCGAAGGCAATAAACTTAAAATAAAAATAGTGGGATATTTCGCATTTTCGTAAACGAGTATTTCACGTTACTCGCGTGTTTTGGGAATTATCAAGCAAATGATCAACAAAAAAAATTATCAAAAACAGTTTACGTAGACTTGCATAGCACAGCTACGAATACGAAGTTATAAATAAGTTATAAATAACATAAGATAAGAATAACATAATAAAATAAGTTATAAATAACATTGCACGATACCCGTCAGGTCTATTTCTCGTAAATTTTCCTCTCGGAAATATCATTCACTTGCTGCTGCTGTGTGCTCGCCATTTCGTCGAGTCAACTTCACAAGTTCCTTGTTCCGCTCCACAAGTTGTTATTCATGTTTGTGGAGGTATGTTTTGAAAAATGTTAACGTGTGCAATATCCATCTGTTTGTGTTAAAGTGTTACAATAAGTGAAACTGGGTGGTAAGTCACAATTGAACACTTCAGGCAGGTTTATAGATTAGATGAGATTCCCCAGTTCATGATGAACTTCGAACAGAAAAACTCTTGATCAAATTGAGAAATTGAGGCAAGTTTACCAAGTGGGAGACAAACTCTGTAAAATAAAATCTAAAGAGTTCCTTTGGCCAGTTGTTCCATTCTGGTCGCAGACCGGAACATGTAGAGGATGAGATGAGCGTGGAAGTAAATTGGATGTTTCCTTATTATTGAGGAAGGACGCGTAAAGAAATATTCTTTGGATTCGTTCAGAGTAAATTTTGTTACAAATTGGTGCCGAAATTGAAGTTGGTTGTAATCATTAATGCCTTCTTTGGTTTCAAACGTGGCATCGAAAAATCTGAAAATGTTGATTAAAACCTTGTGCTCAAAGGGGAATCCATTTCCCATTCTTTATAGCCTCTGGATATCGGCTAACAGATAAGGTGCAACAAATGGCACTAGCCACGACAAAAACTCCAAGATGCCAGACAACAGGCAATCCAGCCACGCCAAGAATGGCGAGTCAAAGGGAACAATTTCAATAAACACGTCTCTACCAGGATCCGGCTTCCACCACTAAGTTAAGTTCTTCAGTCTCCGTTCTCCAAATCCAATTTCAACCATCCATTCCAGTTCAATTATCCACCATCACCGCAACAACCCGGATCATTCCTCGAAGGAAACAATCTTCTATTCATAACCAACTTGAACCCCTTTCAATGCACAAATTCAGTCTCCATTTCACATGTCATCTGTTCAGCATATTTTTTGTTTTGTTGGTAAATCTGTAATCCCGTATCACTATGAAATCTGAGCAACTTCTCTTCAACCTCATACTGTAAATTTTTTTTGAACCCAAATTTTTTTTGAACTCATTCTTGGAGGAATAAACCTTGTTATAAATTCTTCCACCGAACACTGTTTCCGTGTAATTCTTTTCTGTGGGGAGACTGAGCTCCCCCATTTTCTTGAAAACGGCTTGGCTAATCTCCACAAACCACCCAACACACTACCCAATCCATGACCTCTCTGAAACTTTCTCCCGTGAAACACACTGTCCACTCCTGACCCAACCTGATTCACATAATACTTCTCGTAGATTTGAACAGGCATACGCCCCACAAACACCTCATTCCTCCTCATGGTTGACGTATCGAATCAACGATTCTCCAGAGCACAGAGTGCGATCTGTTAAAGTTTGCGAAAATGCAATTTAATAATTGTGGGTCCGTACTCGAACGGTGCAAGACGTCCTGTCGAATCCCTCTGAAATGAAACCACTTTGTAATTTGGTCCCTTTTCCAAATTGCCTGCGCAGAACGGGCACGTAATGTGGATTATCGTATGTTTTCACACAAACTTTTCCAAACAAGGAATTGTCTTCTATTCCAACTATTCTTAACAGCGGAGCAGATGTATCACCCACCAACTGCGGTTCTAAAATATCCGAATAAACAAAAAGTTGCTGTGGCACTTCCTTATATAGGTTGGTCGGGCCTGGTGCTTCGTGCACAACTCGCTTTTCGTGATCGAAACCCAAGATGGGCGCCAAACCTTCGCTAAAATGCATCCTCACATTTTCCGCCACTTTGGCAAACACACGGCCCGATGACTCATCGTACTTGAACCTGGCGTAACCAGCAATATTACCATCTCGAGCTTCGCTCTCGGGAAGCGATCCGTTAATACGGTTGTTCAGGTACCAAATCAAGTTATCAACTTTGGGATAATTTCCTGCAGGTACCATAATCTCTATATCCAAATCGTCCGGATTAATCTCAACCTCCTCGCCAGTGTCCACATCAACTACCCTAAGTACGCCGGCCATGGGTCCCACGCTGCCTCAGAGTTTGGGGGCTCAACTTTGGAAAATTTAACAAAACAATTCTTTCCCACATTGTAAAACGAAATCGGAAACATGATTTCAACCAAAGCTGCTTCCCATTGACCATTCAATTCAATCGACTGATGGAGTTTTGTTTCGAAATTTGCGGCAGTGTTCTCGGGAAACATTTCCATCGACGCATTGCTCGGCAATGTCAAGTAAAAGTTCTCCATGATTTGGGGCCGCAAAAATACTTTTGCGGGGAGAAAAATTAAATATGAACCCAAGAATTAAACTTCGAAGGATATCCTAACCACTTTACAAAATATTCCAATTTATTATTCCTGCGTCTCTTCTTTAGCACGGACTCTATTCTGTACTTTTTACTTGGTGAAACGGAAACCAACTGAAGTTCTCGTGCGTAAAACACTCCTTTTATATCCTCGCCAGCCAAATCTTGAATTTTGTAAACTGTGGGTCTGCGTTTCAAAACAGAAACAATTTTGAAAATCTCTTCTGACCAATTCGGAACGTATCCTTTCTCAAAAACATGCTTAAACTTGCTGATTCTCACATGTTGTCCAACTCTTAACTTTAATGAAATCGGCTGGCGCCTCAACAGCGGGGGATAAAGGGTTCGGTAAACTCGCAAAATATTGGTTTGATTGACATCTGAGGGTGCCATCTTGATTGAGCTGTGCACGGTCGAATTGTACGATTTCAACAATTTGTCCAGCACGTCAATGTACCTGTACGTGTTTTTGTGAGTAAAGTACTTCCACATCTTTGCTTTCAGAGTCCGATTGAGACGTTCTGCCATGCATGCTTTGATGTCTGAGTTTTCAGTGGTGAAGAAAACAACATCGTTTGATTTCAAAAAGGACTGAAACGTGGTATTCAAAAACTCCTTGCCTTTATCCGTCTGTAACTTTCTGGGAATTTTGCCGCTGTCAAATATTTTCCGAAACGCATCTTTAACGTCCTTGCCCGTTTTCGACTTCAAAGGGACAGCCCAAGCGAATCTACTGAAACAATCTATGATTGTCAGCAAATACTTGTATCCATCGTTATATCTTGCAAGATGCTGCATGTCGTTCAAATCAGCCTGCCATTGTTCGCCTAGAGTTGTCACGTGGATCCTGTTTCTTTGAAACTTGCGGCGTGCAGGTTTGTGCAAAGTATAAGTGTCTTGCTTTGCCAGCCACTCTCTGATTTTGCTCCTGTCCAAACCGGTTTTCCTATACAACTTTTCCACAGAACCATATCCTGCCTCATCTTCCAAGTCATAGTATGTTTTGGCAAGAGTTTTGATTTCCTTGGGTTTCAAAGGTGCTCCCATCTCAAATTTCTCGCAGGGTACCTAGATCTCGGCCTAGTTTTCGGTGTTGTACTTGAACGTCTAACACGCGAACTTGTTCCTGTTGTGCGTGCTGTTAAACTCATTGGTGTGGGCGTTGGGGAGGGCAATATATACCCACTCGATTCCACTCTCTCGACAAACTTCCTCCTTTCCGCATTTCCAATCAACGATTTCGGGAAATTCGATTCTGCCAACATCAAAGCAAAGTGTTCCCAGCCTTTAGGTGCATGCCCAGACTTTCGCAGAGTATCCGTCACCAAATCAACAATGTTGCTTCCATCTACCTTTGTCCCTCCAATCGTCACTTTGCCATTATCGTCCCACGATATCTTTCCTGTGCGTTCCAACGCACTCAGAATACGCGCGCCTTTCTGCCTGTACCCCGGAGCCAACGCGCAAAGCACCGAGTCAGCGCGCGCGGGGTCGGCCGCAGGGACAGGCGCGGGGTCAGGCGCGGAGTCGGGCGCGGGAGCGCGGGCGCTGGCCAAGGCTCCCTTATCGCTTTCACGAAATTAGCATAATTGTGCAGACTTTGCTGGTAAAGTCGCCATTTCTCCCTCGCATCCAAATCTTTCCTTGCCAATATTTCCGACATCTCCCTGTCCAACGTATTCGCAGTCTGAATCAACGGGTCGTATTGACCCGTTATCCTCCTCATTGATTCCTCCGGAACCAACACCATCTTCCTTGCCATTTGACCGGATCGGGCTGTGCCCTCGAGAGCGAAGCTCGAGATGTAAATGTGATCGGGCCCCCTCGTTACCTCAACTAAAAGCAAGTGAGGCTAAAGCAGACAGAGCTGGTCCAATCAGAAACGGCAGGAACGCACCACCTTTTTGCACTAGCACTTTACGCTTTGATTTCCAGCAAGACTTTTTGCAAGCCTCTTGAGTATATTCTTGTGTTTTCTCAGCCTCTTCTTCTGTTCTTTGTCAACTTGACGTTTCCACGCAAGACGTTATGCGCACACTCGCAAACGGCCAAGACCTGATTCTTTGAAGCGGTTGGGGGAAACTTTGATTTCCGCTTAAACAGTTTCAAGAAACTCAAATTCTTTTTTGCATGACTCATGGTCACAAGTCATAATGATGTGGGATCAGGTGACGTCACTCGTATTTATACCCTCTTTAACAGTTCGCTGAGAGCGAAGCTCGAACACGGTTAAACTACTTTGGGACGTAAAACACTTGCCACTCATCAAAGATTCTTGTCGTGACACGCTGAGTGTCTGGAGTGCTCTGTTTCAAATCCAAGACCAAATAACCGTGTGGTTCAGCTGTCGCGTCGTTGAATGCATCGGTCAAGAACTTTGGTTTTTCGGGAAACATTTGCCGAGATAAAAACGTAATCTGTTGTTTGTCGCGAGGATTTTTAAACGCAACGATGTAGTGAGAATTCAAAGTCATGTCTCTTGCATTTTTCTTTTGGTGAAACAAGTTCTGAGTTATGTATATAACTGACATGTTCCTGTGATGTGAGTACTTTGTGAATATTTTCGACACCCTGTCGTCGGATTCATGCATCAGGTCGTCCAAGATAATTAATTTTTCGCCGTTTGATTCCAATTGGTTTATGTCGGCACACCTTCGTGAAACTCTATTTCACTTTTAACCCCTCCATGGAGGTGGAAATCCAGCTCCTCTTTGATGGAGTAATTATGTTTGCGTCTCCATTGAGACGTAACTTTTGTCGGCGCACTCTCTGAAGGAGCGTAACTAGTTGATAGTGGGGTTGCCACTCTGAATAGCAAAACAGGATCTTGGTGAACGAAACATTGAATTTTTCTGGGTTGTTCAATAAATTCTGGACGAAAACAGTCTTGCCACACTGGCTCGGGCCAGCAACAATCATACTGAACGGATGCTGAAACATGATTGACTAGATTTGACTAGACAACACCTTCTTTTATAGTTTTAACGTCATAAAACTTTGAAAACAAAAACTACTCAACTGACTAGTTTTTTGCACTCCAACTTATTGTTTTCACTGCTGAAATGGCGGCCTTGAATTTGTCACGCTAGTAACTTTATTTCATTTGAACACTAATTGCTGGTTTTCTCGCTCCATAATATTGTGCCGTCGACGAATGGCACGCTGATTAACTTCTGCGTCGCCACCGTAACTTTTCGGGAAAGATGTGTGCGCCTAAATTGACTATATTCAGGGGTCAACGTACCCGTACGGCAGGGTGTCATAATTTTCAATCTTTCTGCGTTTGGAGACGACCACCCGGTACACCTTTTCTGTTTCTGTTGTGTAAACTGTATTTGTGGCTGTTCTGCAAATCTGTGAAATTGGTACTTTGACTTCTGGGTCGTCGTTGAGTATCATGCCTTTGAGTGTGTGGTAATTGACTATTGCTGATGTTGCTGAGGTGATAGGTATTCCTTTGCATTTCATTGTGACGGACGTCTTTCCTGTTTCGGGACAGAGGACCGTATAGCCGTAGTTCTTTGGCCCGCCAGAAACGAACTCGGTAATATACGCTCCTTTGCCGTATCCAGCAAGTTCGTCCGTGAGGTCTCCAAGAAAGTTTCCGAATTCGGGGTTCTTGTCACCGGGCCTTGTAACAAAAATCACCGAATCGGTGTCGTAGTATAAAACACGACGTCCGAGACTTTCGAGGAAAGAGTAAAGGTGGAGCCGGGCTTGGGCTGTGGTGTACCCAGCCACAACCGGATTTGCATACGGCTGAGACAGGGGTACGTCCTTCCCGTAAACCCAGTGCACCATCACCATTTCCTCGGAAATCGGGACAATCGATTTTACCTCGACGTTGGGATCTTGCAATAACGAGAACAAGCGCTCGGGTTCACGCAAATACTCGCATTGTACAAGATTATCCCTCTGTCCGAACTTTCCCCAGAGTGAATTGAGACAGAGCTTGGCCAGGTTTCTTAGGCCTGGGTTCTTGGCAATATTAGACGGGTCCAAGTCGATGCCTTCCTTTTCCTTGTATTGTTTAATGTATACGTCAATCTTTTCCTGATCGGTGCATTCCGCAGGAAGACCCGAAGCTTCCTGTTTCAGCTTCAAGAAGAGGTTGACATACCCACTAAACAATCCACCTTGGCCGGAAGACGGGTCGAATTGGGTCGTCTCGTATTGCCATAGCTCGAAAGTCTTAATTACTCTGTATCCGGTCCGAACAGCTTTCTTGACCTCGTCTGTAATCCATGTTCCTGTGATTTGTCTTTGTTCTTCCGAATGCGTGCAAGATTCCTGTTGTTTTTCGTGTGCGCATGTTCTGCATAATGGAAAGAGTAGTCTGTTGTCATGCCTGTATGGTAGTACCGGGTGGTAAAGGTCCTGAGGCGGAAGGACGGTGCACTTGATTATTCCTTCGGATTGTTCTAGTGTGGGGAAATTGTCGATGTATACCTTTGGATGTTTGATTGCATATTTCTTTGTTTTGTTTATGTATGGATATAACGATGTGACGTCTGCATAAAATATCTTTTCGTCCGGTTGGCATCTGTAATATGTTCTTGTGCAACCTGTCCTCCCGCCAAAGAACGCGTCTCGTGGTTGTAAAGGTGTTGTGCTTGGTGTGTAATTTTCCAAAAATTGTCTGAGTTGTGGGTTTGTTTTCTTTTGTCTTGTGAACTCGCACTCCCAGATCTGGACGATTTGGTATCCCTGGTCCTGGAGGAATGAACGTTTAAGTTGGGTGGCTTCGTATCTTGTGTTTGCAGTTTCTTTTGGGTCCGAGTGATACGGTACGTCACGTCCATGTTTAAAACAGTTGGGGCACCCGTGCCAGTAACAGCCGTCGTATTCGTATACTGTCTTTGAGTCTTTGTGAAATCCGTCCACCAAGAACCGCCCGATCCGCTTTTCCGCTCCGCGTCCTGCATGTTGAATAATGGTTCCGTTGGTGTGTTCTAGCCAAGCAAGCCATTCCAGAGCCGCGGTAGAATGGTTGCCGGCCAAGCGGTACCCCGTTGCAGGTAGTATTCCAATCACATTCTCTTGAAGGAAGTTCCGGCGGAAGATACGCAAACAAGAGCCTGCAATTGTACTAGCCTCCAACAGGGGGTCCACTTTACCACTATCCAACATACATTGGCGGAACTTCAAACAACCCAATCTCAAAATATCAACGTCGGATTTGCAGTACAAAACCATATCGTTGACATAATCAAATCGGGTGCCGGAACGGACGGCCTCGTCATACCATTTGTCAAATTTGTCTGCGTTAGATGGTGACATAGTCGAGGGACAGTAGCAGTCTTTGGGTGGTAAAGAGTCGGAAGTATAGTTAGTCTCGAGTGGTCGAGTCACGTCAAAGTCGTGTTGTACTATGTTTAGGAATTTATGGGGGAAGTAACCTTTGGCTAGGCCTGTCGATTCTAAGCCAAAGGTATCAACGAACCGGGAGAGGGCGCACGGGACAAAGTTGATCGAGTCGAGCAGTGTGATGTTGTGGCAGAGTTTGAGAGACATAATTTTGGTACCGTTTTTGATGACTGTAGGTGTGACGTCAGGTTGTTTGGTGAGGATATACTTGAGAAAAAAGTGGTGGTCATAGGCCTTGCCATTATGTGCAATGGCAACGACCTTAGGTTTGTCCCAACATTCTCTGAGGTAAAAGTAAAAGTTTTGTATACACTCGGACCCTAGGTAAATTCTTTGTCTTTGGCCGCAATGTATGCAATTGTGTTGTGAGGTGGTAACGTGAATACATTCTGAACAAACTGTTTGTGAGATCAAGAGGATGGGAACATGTTCTAATTTGTTTTGTGCTAGTTGTGTCGTCTGCAGACTCTCTATGTCAAAAAATATTAGGGTGTAAGCTGGGCCGGTCTTTTGTTTCTTTTTTGATGGTTTTGTGGATTGTTTTTCTTTTGGTTTGTCTGTTTTCATGTAGCAATAGTGTTGTGTTGGTTTATATGATCCGCAGGTAGAACAATACAAATGGCCGCATCGGTGGTGATCTCCTGCTATTTTGAAGCATGTTTTACAGTATCGCAGTGTGTCACAGGTGCTCTTCCCTGTGATTGATAATTTATGCTTTGTGAAACATGAATCTGACTGGAAAAACCGGAAACAGTCTGGGCATTGTTTTTTGTGAACGAATTCGCAAGGTGGTGAGGACTTGCATGCTTTGCAAACTGCCTGGCATTGATGTTGTTCCCGCCCTATAAATGTGTCGCATGAGAGACAGAAACTTGTTTTACTGTAGACGTTATGAATGGCCGTGGACACGTCGTAGTGGGAATCCTCCAGAACCAGGAAAATGGGAGTGCGAGGTGTGTCTTGTGAGTCATCGTTTTCGGTTCCTTTAAAAACCAGTGCTGGCCCGCCTTGAAGTTTTTGGAAAATTCGGATTTGGTAAAGGGGTAAAACCTGTTGGAATTTCTGGGCACTGTCTAGGCTTCCGCATTCTGCCTCCGAGACACAAGCCGTTGCCAACAATTCTTTAGCGAGTCTCTCTTGTGTTGCCGGCCATCTTCTGACACTTTCGTACTTTGTTTTCTTCTCCTTGTTTGTTGGGTCTGCTTTTTGTTCTGCATGTGCGATGGCAACGACCAGTGCTCGCGCAAGACATATGCGGTCCTTGTTTTTTATCTGGATAATGGAACGGCAGGCTTTGTTGAATGTTTCTTTTGCGCAATACCCCTTTGATAGGGTTATAGTTTCCGAATCCTTTGGGGGAGCGGCAGGTGGTCAAGGTTACGTCAAGGTCGTCCAGAGACGCGTCGGAATTGGACTGCTGACCAGCTTCGACCATCCGACCGAGATCATCAGGCGTCAGCTGGTCGAGGCGGCGGAACGGCAATTCTTGGGAGAATGTCCGGTCTCTGTTATCTATTGTAATTTGGACAAAGTCGGTTGATTCAAGATTTTGGGCCAGTGCGCCATGAATAGTGTCCAGTGCGCGGTTCATCCGGGCTGAGGGGATGGCACTGAGGGAAACTTTTCGCACCGCAACGCCGAACCTTGGGTGTTGTTCTGTTGAGTCATCTATAACATTGTAGGGATAAAATGCAGAGTGTGGGAGGGCAGGAGGTTCGGGGTCCACATCGGTGGTACCTCGAGCACCGGAGGGCATCCCGAAACCTATTTGCTGTATTGGCTCGTTCAAAACGGGAGAGGAAGCCGCAGGTCTGTCAGCCAAAGTTGAATGCGAAGCATGATCCGTTGAAGTCGAGGCCGAATTATTTTGCTGACTCGAATCAGAGATTCTCAGGGGAAGCGATGCGGTAGGAACTGGGGATGAACTTGAAGCCGAAGGCTGATTCATTACTGGAGAATCGAGCTGCGCTCTCTGGAGCGAACTGTTAGGAATGTCAAAGTTGGGATTTGGGGTCTGGTGCGAGCAAGAAAAGTTCATTGAATGTGTGGGATTTGGGGTCTGGTCTGGGTGGGAAAAGTTCATTGAAGCATCGGGATTTGGGGTCTGGTGCGAATTATTTTGCTGACTCGAATCAGAGATTCTCAGGGAAGCGATGCGTTAGAAACATTGGATTGAATTGAGGCCGAAGGCCGATCCGTTAAAGGTGAAGCCGGAGGCTGATCCATTAAAGTTGAGACCGAAGGCCGATCCATTACTGGAGAATCGAGCTGCGCTCTCTGGAGCGAAGTGTTGGAAATGTCAAAGTTGGGATTTGGGGTCTGGAGCGAACTGTCAGAATTCGTTGACTGAACAAACTGTGGGGTCTGGAGCAAGTTTGGAGAAAACAAGGATGGAGAGAGATTCAGGGGCAGGTCAAAATCCATTGGAAAAATATCCGACTGAACAGGGACTGACGCCTGGATTGCGTTCGGTGAACGCCGTGGAACACAGGCCGAACCGAATATCACCCTCTCGCATTCACTGGATGACATGGGCTGATGGGTCACAAAAGAGGCGAACAGGGCATCGAGATCTGGAGAATTATTGAATGGAGAGTTTCCGGGAAACTCCAGAGGCTCACGGTATTTGGGTGACTGCGTCAACGGAGCATAGAGTTCGAAATCGGGGGCAGGAAGCAGGGGTGAGAGACTTTGATTGAACAGATCGCTTCTGAGAAGCTCGGAGAAGCTCATGGGTTCAATATCCGCGCTTGATCCAGAGAGGGGTTCGTTTAAAAGCAACTCGAAGGAATTGGGTGGATCGACCGCGTTTGCTCCGAAACCGGAAAATACATGGAGGGGTGACCGGGTGGGGACGGTCTCTGGACTTTGAACAAAGTCTGAAGGTGCCAAAGTGGCGATGGGTAAACAGGGTTTGGATGAGACGGAATAGATGGGGACGGTAGAAGGGATTGGAAGAACCGCTTGGAGTGTGTTGGTGGTGGGAGTCGGAAGTTCTGGATGTTGGGCTGGTTTGGAAGTGACTGGGTTGGCAGAGACAGTTGGCACACAATCGGGGGTGAGAGAGGCTTGCCAGGTGTGGTTTCCTGTGCTTTGCTCATTCTGAGGGTAATCCGCGGCCAACTGCCCATTTTCACTCGATTCCGGTGATCGGGGCGCGCCTGGAGGTGGAGGGTTCGAAATTGATGACGTCATGGTTTGGAGGGGTATTGGGAAATTCATTGGGCCATTTTTACCTATTTCAGATGATGGGGAGACTGAATGATAAGGCTGTGCCGAGTTTGAGGTCGTCATGGTGAGTGTGGTCATGGGGTGAGTCATGGGACCATTTTTGGCTATTTCGGCTGATGGAGGGGTATTTGGTTGTGGAGGGACAGAATTTGGTGACGTCATCGCATTTTGGGGTACTGATGCACTCATTGGCCTGTTTTCCCTGAAATGAATTTATCTTGTATTGTGGAACGGGTCCGGACCGTTTTGGGCGGGTTGGGGGCGGGGGCGCCTTTTGGGTGGTTGGTGGCCTCTATTTTACCTACTACTTGGGGTTTGGAGGTTACGGGCTGTCTTTGGGCTAATTCGGTGGGATTCGGGCTAGTTCCGGGTTTGGGGATGACCTTGAGGTCAAGGTCACCTCGTGACCTCTTTGACCTTGGCGCCATAGCACCAACCTGTTTTTTTGGCCCCATAGCGCATGTTAACTTTTTATTTGGCGATTTGGCAAAAATTGCAAATGGGTTCGGGGTTGCCAAATCCTGTGTTGTGGGGGCGGCAGGAGCGGGTTTTGGGGTTAATGCGGACCCGACTCTTTGAAATCCGGGATGGAGAGGGGATCCCGACCGTTTTTGGGCTTTTGGGCGCGTAGAACCATTGATTGGGATTAATCCGGGGACTGGTCGCTTCGTTGGTTTTGGAGCAGCCCTTGGGACCGGCATCATTGTCTACCTTTTGCCAAGCAGACAGGTTCCGATGGCTTGGCAACAGGCGAAAAACCAACAGGAATTCCAGGTTTGGCAGCGCAGGCCTTGACAGGTTGTGGAGCGACCGGTACCAAGAGCGGGGGCTGGATTGGCTGGCCGAGTTTGACATTTGCAGATTGAACAGGTGAAGTAGATGGGACGCCGCAAGATGGCGGCGGTTTATTGACTGGCTGATATCATTTGACAAGACAAGACAAGACAAGACAAGACGTAAGGTATGATGCCTTCTTTTCGGCAAAAACCCACAACCTAAAATTTACTTTCGACTAAAAAGACAAAACAATTGAAAGAAAAAACATCTTTCACTCACTCACAAAACCCCAGCGCAACACAAAATTACATACCTAGGTACATTATAGAAATACCTAACCACTATCTAGCCCAACTCAAACTTGAACCACACAGCAAAACATCAAAAGATGCGAACGAGACTGCTCCTTCAAACATGTTCAAAGCTCCTCTTACCTTGGAATCTGAGATAAGTTTAAGTCAGGCCTACCTACCTACCTAAAGACAAAAATGAATGAAAGTGAAACAGAAAAACTTAGGTAGCTTTGAATTTTGGCTAAATCCTTCATCATTTGCTCAGCGCAGATCAATCATCTCCCGGGCTAGGCATCGTCATTACACATCCTTCGTCATCCATTCAGTATCATCCATCACCCGAGCTCGTCAGACATCCCTCACCACAGTTGTTCGTCCAACTGTTCACCTTCACATTCGTCATTTATCTACACCTCCTTCGTCCTTCATTCCGTGTCATCTCCTGAGTTCATCAGAGATCCCTTACCACAGTTCATCCAACTGCTCACCTTGACATTCGTTTATTATCTAAAACAGGAGAAAAAAGAAAGAGAAAAAAGGATGAAGGAAGGAAGCAAAGCAACTTCAAAAGAGGCAGCTTTTTAAAAAGAATAAAAAGAAAAGAAATAAAGATGACATAAAGAAATACAAGAAAGAAATAAGAGATGCAATAAAGTGAATTAAATGAAATAGAGATGAGAACTTCCCCTTTCCAATGCACAACAACGGGGGAATGGCTCGCCTTGTGTCAGTCATGCGGCATGAGCGCTGTCCGGCATAAGCTCGGTTAACTAGCGCAGGGAGTCACGGAAGCACCAGCGGCGTTCGCCAGCAGTACGCACACTCCCTCTTCCCAGCTGCGTGAAAACGGTTTTGCACTGACCACGCAGTGGGGGGCCGCCAACATGGGCTGCCGTCTCCGGGCAGGTTCCCGGCTTAGGTCTGGGCGTGGGTCCCCGACCCTTTCCCAAACCTCATGTTTATCAACCCCGTGGCAATGCACCAGATCGGATCCGAAAAAATTGACAAAGAAAAACAAAAAATCTCCAACCACCCTCACAGGTCAAGACAAGACGTAAGGTATGATGCCTTCTTTTCGGCAAAAACCCACAACCCAAAATTTACTCTCGAATAAAAGACAAAACACCATTCAGATAGAAAAAAAAAACATATTTCACTCACTCACAGAACCCCAGCGCAACACAAATTACATACCCACCAACATTATAGAAATACCACAGCGAGACTGCTCCTTCACAAACACGTTCAAAGCTCCTCTTGCCCTGGAATCCAAGATAAGTTAAAGTTAGGCCTACCTACCTACCTAAAGACAAAAATGAATGAAAGAGAAACAGAAAAACTTAGCTTTGAATTTTGGCTAAATCCTTCATCATTGGCTCAGCGTCAGATCAGTCATCCTCTGGGCTAGGTTATCGTCATCACCAACACCTCTTCGTCCTTCATTCCGTATCCGTATCATCTCCTGAGTTCATCAGACATCCGTTACCACAGTTCATCCAACTGCTCACCTTGACATTCTAAAACAGGAGAAAAAAAAAGAAAGAGAAAAAAAGGATGAAGGAAGGAAGCAAAGCAACCTCAAAAGAGGCAGCCTTTAAAAAGAATAAAAAGAAAAGAAATAAAGATGACATAAAGAAATACAAGAAAGAAGTAAGAGATGCAAGAAAGTGAATTAAATGAAATAGAGATGAGAACTTCCCCTTTCCAGTGCACAACAACGGGGGAATGGTTCGCCTTGTGTCAGTCACGCGGCGAGAGCGCTGTCCGGCATAAGCTCGGTTAACTAGCGCAGGGAGTCACGGAAGCACCAGCGGCGTTCGCCAGCAGTACGCACACTCCCTCTTCCCAGCTGCGTGAAAACGGTTTTGCACTGACCACGCAGTGGGGGGCCGCCAACATGGGCCGCCGTCTCCGGGCAGGTTCCCGGCTTAGGTCTGGGCGTGGGTCCCCGACCCTTTCCCAAACCTCATGTATATCAACCCCGTGGAAATGCACCAGATCGGATCCGAAAAAAAATAGATAAAGAAAAACAAAAAATCTCCAACCACCCTCACTCCTAGGCAGCAGAAACCTTTCCCTTCCACTTCACAAGATATTGCTTCGCATGTTCCACCCACTGGTCTGATTCCTTCTCCCTCCCTATTCCCAGTCGCTCACGAACAAGTGCCCATTCCTGCTCTTTGTGAATGCCCCTGTCCACATCCTTCCACCCAGAAAAACGTCTCTCTTCAATCATTGACTTGCACCACAGGAATATGTGGCACAAGTCTTCCGACTCTGCCCCACAGAGCCTGCATTCCTCCTTCCCATCCACCCAACTCAACCGTCTCGCAGTTTCTAGAGCACCTACCCTGGCCCGAAACATAAAGTCGCTGCCAAAAGAACCATCATATATTCCATCCCAACTCATTTGATCCTTTGCAGAATACCCAGTCAGTGAACTTTTTTGTGACACTTCCATTCTCCACCGATGCCACTGCTCCTGTTCAATCTCTCTCCTTTCTCTGCGTACACACTCTTTCTCGGATTCCAGATCTATGTACCTGCCCCACCCTAATGTACCCTTCCACCTTTCAATTTGACGAATCCGTTTTTGCCATGATGTTCCACTACTCATTGCCTGCACATACATGAAAACCTTCTTCGCAAACCGGTCCCGATCCATGTATTGCAGCCTTGCCAAGTATCCAATCTTAGCTCTAGCTTCTCTGACCTCAAAACTTGCACATGCCCACTCTCCATCCAACCCAGCTTGAGCTACCAGTCTATTTCCTCCCATGGCCCTCAAACCAACATCTCTCTGGACACTGTTCAAAAGGCCTTCAACCCCCGCTCCCAAACATAATACCTCCTGACCATATGTCAGAGCAGGCACCACAGTGCCTTTCCACATCCATCTCATCATTTCTGGACGACACAATGCCCACTTACCCATACTTTTCGTCATTCCACCTAACCTCCTTGCCTTTGCCCTAAGTCCTTGCTTGAATGTTGCAAGATAATCCTCTGTGTCTGAAAGCTCCACGCCCAGGTATTTATAGCATCCCACCCTCTCAATATCCCAATCCCCAACAATCAGGCCACCCGTGCCCTCCCAATTCCCAGAGAAATTCACAACCTTTGTTTTTTCTTCACATTTGCTGGTTCAACATGTGTCGTCTGCTCAAAATCTTGTGCGGAGATGTGTGGAACGGATGCCAACCAACCCGTGAGTTCTTGCCCAAAAGAATCTGCGATCGGGGTTTTGGTTTTAGATTGGGCTGTCGGTTGGGTAGGTTGCTGAACAGGCTCTGGCGAATCGGGGATGGATTCCAGTTGTGGTGGGCCTGTGATTGGGGAAAACTGGGCGGGGTCCATCACGTCCACGCCAGCTTTGATTTTTTCCATGAATTCGGGAGAGAGGACATAGTGCGGGTGCACTTTAGACCGAATATCTGACCATTGTGTGGGAACTGCAGATGGTTTTGCGTTTGGACGGGTATATGGCATTTTGGTTATTCTTTTTGATTCCCGAGATTTACGCGAAACGGTCGGGTTTTGGCGCAATTGAGAAGCCTTTGAAATGAAACCAGAAGTGGATGGTGTTGGTTGGTCCGATTGCGTCGTCTGCTGCGGTTTTTCGGTCATCAATGTGTGATCTTTTTTGTCCGATGATTCAGAGGTATGGTCCTGTTTTTGCGGTGTGGTCTGATTCTGTTTGTTTGGTGATTCTGTGGTCTGGTGATTTGGAAGCTTTTCAAATCCTGGAGGCACTTCCGGAGTGCAAGTCGGAGGATTTGTGACACATATCATTCCGGATTCTGTTTGAGTTATTTTTACTGGGATAAATCCGGGTGGCGGTGTGGAACCAGCACTGGTTTGTTCATTCTTGTTCTCATCTACATCGTGCGTTACGCGAACCACATTTTGCCCATCGAACCGATAAACGGGGCCACTCTCATCTAACGGGGGGCTGTTTACTCCACTCATCACGCAAACCAAATCGAGAATATCTATCCTATCTTCTGGTGCCCGCCCGCGTTCCTGCAACCTCCGCAACTTGCCAATTAATTCGTCTACTGTGACTGATGCCATTTTTATACAAAACAATCAAAATCGTGGTCAGATCAATTAAATCAAATGTCAAAAATTAAGACGGGAAATCCGAACAAGTCAAATCCGAAGGAGCAATCAAAAGCTAATCGCAAGAACCCAAATTCTTCGAAGGAAGTCCAATGGGGCAATATGGAGTCAGGATGGGGTCAAGGTAGGCAAAACAGTGGATGGGGAAACCAAGGAAATTTATTCAGAGTCAAAGGGTTGGGAGAGGGGTGAAACCGCAAAGTCAGATGGGGGAAACACAAAACTCGCGATCACGGTCAGGGCGAAAAACAATGTCCTTACTAATAATTTACACGTGTGGTCTTTGCCGACACTTGGGAAAATCGCAAATCACTGAGGCGCAAACTCCAAAAATACAAGTCCGATGACTTAACTAACACTAATGTCAAAACACTATCACCACTCACTATTTATACCGCACGGACCCAAACACCCAAGGTCCAAATCGCCTATCACTTTCCACAATAGTCCACTTCGCCGCAACACAATTCACCGAAACTTCACTCGCCCACTTCGCCGCAACACAATTCACCGAAAGTTCACTTCGCAAACTGGCACACTTCGCAACACTAAAAAATTCACACCAAAAAAAAAGCACAAACTAGGAACACTCGCAAACTAGGAAGAACTTGAGGAGGAGAACTGAACTGGTCAACGATCGCGCAACAACTGAAGTCACGAAGCCTGGTGCAGCTGAATATAACCAAAATGCAATTCCCGAAGTCCCTGCGTATCAATACAACTATTTTCCGCAATCGGGAACTTCTGGAGGGAGGGATCTAGTTCCCTTCTGCAGCAAAAAACCTCCCTACCTCGCCCACTGGCCGGCAGCCCTACCTCACTGTCAGGACAGTCCAGGCCACAGCTGCCCCTACCCTGGCCGCCCACAGGCCGGAGGACTGCATCCTCCCAGCCACCTACCCTGTGCCCACCCAAACTGGTTCGTGGGGAAGGGGCCCATTTCAACACTTCAGCAGCCTAGCGCCGCTTATACTTGTTCTGTTCTGCGTGGACTTGCTGGCGCCTACCCTGACCGCCCAAACTGGTTCGCGGGGACGGGGTCCACCTACCTTCCACCCTTCGGACCTGGCCTAGAAGGCGGGAGTTGAGACCAACTACAATTAGTTTCCTTCGATTAGTTCGAGATTTCGCCATTTCGGGGCCGGGTGGCAGCACCTGACGGAGTGAGTTGGACGAGGCTAACTTTCCTGCGCTGTGATTGGTCAGATTTTCATCGACGACAGTTGCAGTTTGCCACTGTTAAGCGCCTACCACACCTCATTAGGCTTCCAGGCCGTGGAGCTCCGGACCGCCAGAACTGGAGCTCATTCCTTCTCTGGCGTTTGCCAGAGTTGGTTCGCCGCTCTGCGGTTAAGACCCACTTGTGGGCACGACACACTCGGCCTTATGCCGGGTTGAATCCAGGGTTGCCAAAAATCCTGGAGTCTTCAGTGTCTATATTTTTTCTTGTTTTTTCATGTTTTTCCATTTATTTTTCTTTTCTTTTCTTTTTGTTTTTAGGTAGGTTCGCAGCGCGTGCGGTCGGATTGCGTACCCTAGCGCGGAAGGGGCACCCATGCGGACCCTAGCGCGGGAAGGGCTCCCTGGAGGACCATAGGGCGGGAGGGGCTCCCTGGCGAACCCTAGCGGAACACCCCAGCGCGGGAAGGGCACAGACGCGGCGATTCGGACGGGATTCCTAAACATGTCGCAACGCGTTTGACCGCGCGGTTCGCGGGGTGCGAAGAGTAGTGCGCGCTGTCCAGGGGCCAGGGAGCGACGTCCAGTTGCTCAGGGTATTGGCGTTTCGATCCGGATGATCACGGAGGCACCTCACACACGATCATGGGGATGACGTCATCGACGACGTCACTCATTCCTTTTGATTGACAGGTGACGTCACTAATCCCTTTCTAATCGCTTTTGATTGACAGGTGACGTCACTGATCCCTTTCTAATACGTTTTGATTGACAGATGACGTCACTAATCCCTTTCTAATCCCTTTTGATTGACACTCCGTATCCCGAACATTCTATTTTTCCATTCATACTTTGCGCCTTACTCTGGCGCCATTCATACCAATCATTCACCATACCCACACTGGTGTTCGGTACGCCTGTATGTATCTGTGGCTTTATTATGTTTCTGTAACTTGCCGCCACTCTTGGACGGACTAAGTGTTCTTTAACGTGCACATGGTGAATTGCACACGGGACCACCTTCTTAAAGTCCCTTCCGAAGGACTAGAAGACTTGCCACTAAGTCTCCCTTTCTGTCACTGCAGCCAGAATGGAGCATGACCCAACCCACAAATTCCGACTGTGGCGGGAATCGAACCCACAACCTTCGGATTTGGAGTCAGACCAGCGAACCAACTGAGCCACTGTGACAGACCATGCGTTGATTCGTTCCGTCGTCTGGTTTGCTTTCACCATCCTGCGTTCAACCCTGTGCGTTCTGTATTCCGTGCTCTCCGGAGTTTCTGTATTTTAAACAGACCCGATAGTTAGTATTCACAGCAAAATTACTAATTTCTACCCCCTATTTCTCTCTCTCTTTTTTTTGGCATGCTAATTTCTGCATAGGGTCTGTCTACTTTCTGAACCGTGTGGCCTTATCACTTCTCGACTGAAATAAAACTAAACTGGCCACAATTCATATCTGCAACCAGCAACGGGTGTGACTAAAACGCTGAACCTGCTTGTCCTGCTTGTCTTGCTTGTCCTGCTGGAAACCTGCTTGTCCTGCTGGTAATGGTTAAATAGGTTAGGTTATTGTTAATAAAACTGCGGGGTCAGCAGCCAGCAGCAAAAAGTGGCGCGACCCCTCATCGCCGACGCGATGAGGCCACGAAGGAGGCCAGAAAACAAAAGACCCAATAGTGAGTGAGTCGGAGCGCATGAAAAAGAAAATCCAACAACATAGCATCATCAGGAAATAGGGATGCAGTGTTGTTAGCATCTCAGGAGGCATTTGCAAAAAAAAATAGCATCACATACCCATGCTCAATGTTTCAATCGTTTCCAATTCGTCAAGATGACAGGTCGTTGGATTGAGAATCATCACATTGGAAATGTTAGGATGATTGTTAGATTAGGTTATCCTAACCTAAACTAACCTCACACCTAACCCTGACCTAACCCTAACCTG
>JASGXE010005280.1:0-24596 GCA_030068105.1 Sinentomon sp. SZTP_YWyxl
ATAGGAAGCATAAGAAGTACCACAAAAATTATCCAGCAGGCAGGCCTAAAATTTGGAGTGGCCAATAATTTTCCATTACCAAAGTCCTAAGTTATACCATTGCCCAAGCGGGCAATGGAAGAAAAAGCAAACATAATCGTCATTAACTTTGCATTGAGAAAAAAAAAAAAAATAGAAAACTCTAATAAATGATTGGTATAGCATGGTGTACAACCTGGTAGGCCTACCTACTCTCACAATTTTAGAAGGGGGAAAAAAAAATCGGTGCACCTGTCTTTTTAAGGTTGAATGGTATGGCTTGGGAACCTACCTAGTTTATTGGATGGCACGCACAAAGATGGGCAATACAAACAAAAAGCTGGGTCCGGAAGGGAGGGAAATTGGCAGTGCCAGGACTGGTCCACCCCCAAGAGACCGAGATCATTCGAAACAAAAACTAGGTTTTGCACAACCATGCCTGGAAGTTGTGTTGCTTCCAGGCAATATGGTTGTGCTCACTGCTCACAGTTGCTCACTGTTCTCCCAAGACCTGATTCAGTGAAATATTTGGGTTTGACCTTTAACAGGAAACTGGATTGGGGCCCATATATCTGCAGCATTGTCAAACGGGCTTCAGTGCAATTAAAATTTCTCATCAGAAATTACTCTTCAGCATCCAGACGTGTAAAGACTATACTGTACTTTTCCACTGTTAGATCCTTGCTTGAGTATTCAACTACCACATGGAAGGAAGTGACCAAAACGCTGAACCTGCTTGTCCTGCTTGTCCTGCTGGTAATGACCAGGTTAGGGTTAGGTGAGGTTAGTTTAGGTTAGGATAACCTAATCTTACAATAACCTAACCTATTTAACCATTTACCAGCAGGACAAGCAGGTTTCCAGCAGGACAAGCAGGTTCAGCGTTTTAGTCACACCCCACATGGAATCCTCATCTTTCATGTCAAATCGAGAAAGTAGAGGCTGTGCAGAGAAGAGCGGCGAGGTTTGTGTGCGGAATCATTGGTCATTACCCAGTTGTAAGTGTGAGTGGACTAATGGACTTCTTCGGGAGTTGGGTTTAGTAATCCCTTGAGCTCAGGAGGAAGTTGCATGCTCTTGAGATTCTCAGAAATTGCATCCTTGACAGAAGTGGGTGGGCAGAAACGTGTTTGCGTCCAAGTCTAAACACCGGCTCCACAAGAGAATGTAAAAATCTTTTCATTGAAAATCCCTTGCACATTCGGTAACCTGGACAGACACAGTTTCTTTGTTGGCTCTATTTTCCTATGGAATAGTGTAAATCTTACTCCAGACTGCCTTACAATGAAGGGTCCCACTTTTCGTGATCATGTCAGGCAGCTACTTGTAAGGTCTCCACCATGCTCATGATCGATCTTCGAACAGATGGGGATGTGGGTACTTTTCTGCTGTGATTGTTTCGCTGGACTTTACTTTGATGTTTATTTTATTTTTATTTTTATTTGAGCCCCAAGGTTTTTTATGTCCATTTCATCACCTCTCTTTTAAATGTCTTTTCAATGTCTTTTCAATTTTTTTTTTAATTTATCTTCTCGAACCGACTTTTTCGATTACAGAGGTACCTGCCTTCCTCGTTACTCATGGCACCTACGAAAATAAATGAAGGCAGTGGCCTATTTTTGTGGCCTTTTTTTGCATCGTGCTACGCACCTATCTTGAGTTTTGTATTACCTATCAGAAATCCCCTCCTCACCCATAAAAAGGTGCTCGTTTGTTTCTAGGGCTGCAGTGAACATCTTAACTGTAATTAACACTCAGATAGCAAGTAGGTAACTCTGTTGATTATGCTGACGAGTTGGACTGGGAGGATCTACCAGTAGCGTGCGGTGGGTGCCAGATGCAGGCAGACACTTTGTCTGGCACTGTTCCCGAAATGCGTTGCGCGAAGCGCAACGCCGGGAGAGGGGTTCGGGGAGGGGGTGTCCCCCTCCCCGAAGGGAAGAAATTTTAAAAAAATGCGAGCCTCAAATAGTGCTCAGATTGCTCTTTTTTTTGAAAAACAGCATTTTTTCACAACTGCATGCATCCAGTTGAATAGCAGTAGGTACACTGTGTGGACAACATGTTTCAGTGACCTAAACTGAGCTGAAAGGAAAAGGATAATGCGATGGATTTGTTTCAATTTCAAAAGAATATTGCACGGCTGGAAAAGCCCACATGGGGGCAGAAAGTTCAAGCCAATTTCATGCTTATCGGATAAAATTGACGGTTTTCAAGCATTGACAATGTTCCACGGGAAAATAAAGGCATCAACGGATCGCAGAATTTGCAGAAAATTATACGAATAATTCCGAGCGAACAATGTTGCAGTTCCATTTTCTCGAACATTTGTATTTGCGAAATGACTCCTGATTGGAATTTGCTCATGCATTCATTCCAAATCAAACTCCGAAACTTCGCAGAAGCCAAATCCAACGTTTTCCTTTTCTGTTTCCCATTCCCCCTGAATCAACATTGGGGCGCAATTGACATTCAAAAGGTGCAGCAAACAACATGCCTTTGGCGAAGCGAGGTTTGCATTCATTGCAGGCTCAGCCTGCATTCATTTTCATCACAGCAGATGCCTGTGATCAGCGAGCAACAACGACAACAGAGCAACATGAATATTGACGCGGCAGAGATGCAGTCGGAGGCAGATTTGAAATTGCCTCCTCAGCAATGTGAACTGCTGCACTTGCGGTGGGTGGTTTCACCCGGCGGGATGGAGCGGCACAGGCTTTATCGCATCCCCGCAGATCCCTCAGAACAGGCAAAAATATTCGCTGCCTCTTCTGAATCAGTCATGCGCCAGCGGAGCAGAGGATTGGCTTCCGTCTGGATTCTGGAAGACCAGCGAGAAAGAGGGTGGGTGGGGCAACTTCTGTGGTTGTTGGCATCGGGAAAGAACGTTCCCAATCAAGACATTGTTCAGCAGATGCGACCAGCAGGCAAATCAGAATGTGCCTTTTCTGGAATGTGGCCAGTGGCTCACATTTGTGGACGTCTGTGGTCAGGTTTTGCCCTTGCAAATGTTTGTTGAAAATAAAAAATGCACAATTCATGAGATTTTTCTTGGGCAGGCAGCGCCTGCCTTGCCTGCCCTGACCGCATGCCACTGGGATCTACTTACCGCTGCGGCGCGAGAACTCCCAGGTTCGCTCTGATGCATCATCGGTGGAGTTGCTTGCAGCCCATTCATTTTTCAATGCTGTCAACATCTCGCTTAACCGGTCAAGCCCGATTGCCGTACGCCATACGCACCACAAAGTGCTACGGACAGCTCCGATTGCCGTACGGTGTTCGCACGTATAAAGCTGTTGCGATTTTCCGACTGCCGTACGCCGTACGCGCTCAATTCCCATGCAATTTAATGGGTTTATCGCCGCAAATACGGCGAATCGCGTCGGCTAAAATTTTCAAAGTCGGAAAGAGGAATAAACAGCGATCCAGACGACGTTTATTTCACCAAAATCGGTCCAACCGTTTCAAATTGGCGCAATTTTCAAATTTCCCGGGTTTTTGTCTTGAGTTCCTGTTGAAGGTGCCTTTTTTCGCGATCGCGCGACATCTGCCGGCCGCCGAAATTTGAATTTTCGAAAAGTTGAAAGACGCGCGATTTAGCAGACGCTTATTTCGCTCGATTTGCTGCATTCTTTTTGAAATGGCGTCGTGTTGAAATTTCCTGTTTTTTTCCAGTTTTTGCTCAATTTTGGTGCGGTTTTCAGTGGTTTGTGTGTGTTTTGGCCAGTTTTTTTGTGCAAAAGTGTTTTTTATTGGTTGAAAACATCAAAATATGAGTGATTTCATTGACACAGAGCAGAAATCTGGCTTGGTTCGGCGGGAAATGCATGCATTTCTGCTTTTTCCATTTTTCGAAAATCCTTGCAAAAATGATTAATTCCGGCGGGAGCGACACTTTTTGGTGCCGAAAATTGCGGAATACCATTGCAAATGCCGAATTCGTAATTTCGGGCGTGAGGGGTTAATTACGAAGCTTTTTTGTGAGTAGGATCGGGGCAGGCGAAAAAAGAGAAAAATAGTAGACACCGAGGTAGCTTGCAATCATGTTTCAATTTGGCATATAGGTAGAATACAGACCCATAGGTAGTTAACGTAAAATTCAGTTTGCCTAATTGGTAATTTTCTTTAACATTCTTGCACCAATCGAATCAATTGAATTTTATGACTGAATTTGTGACTTATCATGTGTGGACATGTGTTTTTGTTTTGGTGACCATGATGTCACTTTTTGTGCAATTTGACAACTGTGACGAACCACTGGATGGAGATTTATATTTTCTTCATGAAAACGACGACGTGCTGAAATGGTATGTTTTTGTAACGGTTTTTTTTTCTCTCGCCTTGTTGCCGTACCATTTTTGCACCTCCATCAATCAATCCTTCTCCCTTTTGCACCCACACCCAAAAACCAACTCGGTTTTTCAAATCTGGGATGCAATGTGGAATATCGGCCCGACTTCTCCCACTTGGGGGACTGTTCTTTTTATTTTCACGGCGCGGTTACTCCGAATCATCGGATTTGCGGTTGCGCTGGCAGTAAATTTTAAAAAAGTTTCCCTGAGATCGCAAAAAGGCCTAAACCCTGGCAGATCAACCAAACCAGCTTCGGTGAAGAATTTGCTAGCCAGCTGAACTTCAGTTAGGACAATATCAAATGGTTTCTTTAACTGTTGCAAAAAACTGCATAGATGATCAAAATTTTTCATGTAGATCCGGATATTCACATGGCAGATAAAGAATCCTTCTTCAAATTTCACATTTTTGTCGAGGAAATCATTAGGGTTGTAACATTTAAAACTAAAGACAGGTTCTGCAACACAATTCTCATAATCAGAATCAAAACAAATAGCCATGATAACTAACTGGTACTAATTAGTTGCAAACATGGAAAAAACTTATAAACTTTACATGGTATTGTTGTCCAGAGATCAGTAAGCTCATTCACATAAAGTATCGGAGACAGCTCGTCCTTCTTCAACACAATACTGCCGTTTTTGCACCACAAGAACTTGAAACCCCTTTCCTTCTTCCAAGCGTTTGCATTGTTGAAGTGAAAGCGTTTTGAAGGACTCAGATGCTCATTCACATATAGGCCTACCGGGCTCGCCATCTAAAACTATCCATGGCCGTGCTTTTCAGGTGAGTGACCAGCAAGCAGCTATCGATTGAAGCAAACGGCTCTTGCCGGTTTTCAGTTGGCGGCTGTCAGCAGGCGGCTCTCGTTTGCATGTCGTGAATTTTTTGAAGCACCACAATGCCCAGTCTCAATTGCTCGATTCCCGTATGACCGCTTTCTGGTAAAGCAGACGAGTTCTAGTTCTACCTTGACCTAGCCTACCCTATCCTGAGAAATTTTGCTCGCAATGTCTGTTCGAAATGTTTTCCTATCTTTTTTCAGAGTCAGCATTTTAGTTAGGTACCCGGTGTAACATGTGATTAAATGGAATAGCACCAAAATACTCACAAATTGAAGAAGCAGCGAGGCGGTTCTCACATGAAAACATTGCAATTTGAATCAATCGCAGCATCCACATGTCTAAACGTCACGTCTTTTAACGCCGCATCACTGCGTCATGAGACAATGCATCTCCCGCATCTTGAGCAGCAAAATCATGTCCTGCCTTATCCCACGCATCTTAACGCCGCACCCACCGCATCTTTCAGAAGTCTGTTTCTTTTTTCTTATATTTTGCCGCTTTTTTCATTTCTGTAATGTTCTTTTCAGTTTGTAGCTGTGGCAGATGCACTGACTTAAGATGCGGCGGATGAGGTGGTCACGCTGGCAATTGCAAAATGTTACTCCGAGCTCTATTTGTTCATGTTGCGAATGTGTTGCTTTTCTCCTGCAATAAATCCCCCTTTCTTGCCAGTGCAAAGACTCTCGTCATGCGCGTTTAAAATTTCCTGTGGGCCTCTTGTTCAAAGTCGACTGGCGGCTCCTGGATCCAACTCCTGCAACCGCTTACGAGGACACCTGTATCCGGAAGAATCTTTGCGCAGTTCGCTTAAGTCACGCAGGACAGTGAAGCCCTTGGATGCATGTGTGTGAGTTGGCCCGCCACCTACCTACGGCTAAATTGATGGTGCCGGTTGGTGCCAAAATTTTTTCTGTGGTGCCCAAACCGTTTGGGCTACAGGGTGCCCCAAATAAGTGGTGGGCCACCTCACTGTGAAGTTGGCCCAACACCCAGACTTTTTCAGCCCGCCGGCACCTTATTGGTTTAACTTTTAGCACAAGCAGCCACCACACGGGCACCATCCTTTGGTTGCGGCGGGGGGTGGGGGCCAACTTTACAGTGAAGTTGGCCCACCACCTACGAATATTTGGGGACCCTCTAGCCCAAACGTTTTGGGCACCATGTTAAAATTTTGGCACCACTATTTGGATGCGGCGGCCTGTAGATGGTGGGCCAACTTTGCACACATTTTGGACGCACCTCCAATTGCAGCATCCACCGCCTCTCTCGAGTCGCATCTTCTGCCAAAACTGCACCGCCTTTGAAAAAAGTTTCTCTGTTGGGACCATTTGCATTTGCTTCGATGACGAAACCGTTGGCAGAATTTTTGAAAATTCACAAAAAATTATCACAGAAATTCTGATGATAAAAAATATCCTCGACATAACAAAAAAAAAAAAAAAAAATTGAAAAGCAAGAAATCGAGCAAACCAATTGAAAAGTTTTGCATCCCTGTCTCTGCACTTTTTATGATGCGGTGGTATGATAAGCGCCGGATGCGCGATTCGGATGCACCAGAAGCGTCGTTGAAAGAGATGGCGGTGGATGCCAACTGGAAAGACAGAGAATAGAATGAGTTGTGCCATCGACAGACACGGCAAGCGATTTGCTTCATTTTGCGAATGTGACTTGTTTTCAATCAGATGGTTGCACACTCGCCAGGACCATCTCTAGTCTCTAAAATTTCCGTCGGTGACGAATTCGCTCCTCATCGACGAAAAAGCTTAAAGTTGGTTGACATTCTGGTGCTGCAATGAAAAACCCAGTCAGCTCAGTCGAAACTGCGAAGCACGCGAGAAAGAGAGGCACCTTTTCAATCCCGACAATAAAAACATCAGACAGGACTGCGAAGTGCAATCGAGGTCAAAGTAGCGTAATGCAGTCCAACCATTGTCAGGTTTTTCAACTTGGGTGGCACACGCAATGAATTTGGGCCAGCAGCATTGAGTGCAATCAATCGGACGGTACAGAATAAAAACATCGATAAAAAAGGCAGGTGAGCAGGTGCCTTTGCCTCGGAAATAACACTGCAGCAGAGTTTGTTTTCGGCCAAACAAACGTGGCTCTCGCAACACGCATTTTGCTCGTCCATGGATAGTTTTAGACGGCGGACACGGTATATTACTCAAGGGAACATCTTTAAACTTCTAGATCCTCAGTTGCAATCTTAGCTTTCTTGCAGGCTTTCAAAAACTTCTCTTTGACAATCCAGCGGGCAAATCTAACAACATGGATCTTGATGCCACTTCTTGCTGGAAGCTTATGTGCCATGCTTATGTCCAATTTTGACACTTCCACAACAACAACCTTCCCCATCTGAATCACACTGTCAATCACATCATCCGCCTCCTCTCTGGCTGCAGTTGGCAATCCTGTGATTTAAACATCTTCACGGTTGCTGAGAACACTTCAGACGAAGATCCTTCAACTCCTTTTTCAGCTCCACATTCTCAGACTTCAGCTGCTGGTTCTCTTTTTCCACTGCATGCAAGAATTTTTTATTTTCGATGAATTTGGTGGAAGGTTCAATCAATCCAATTCTGCAAAACCTACAAAAGATCTTTTCTGCACACTTCTTGCATTTCAACGTTAACGAAAATGGCATAGTTTATTGTTGGTAAATTATCTCCCAACTTCCTAACAAAGAGATTCCAAAAGATCTTTTTCTCCAATTCAGGAAGAACTGTGACATGACTGCCGTTAAGGAATGTTACGATGATGTAGCAATCGCCCGTAAGAAGTTTTAGGGATGCAACAATACCTATAAGACCTCTGGGAGCTTGGCTATTCGTTAGCTGTTTTTTCACCACCATGGATTGAATTATAAATTACTTTGTAGCAGAAGAAAACTGATTGACCACAAAATTAATCGTGTAAAACACAGAAATAAAATACCTTCGAGTGGGCCTTTCGATGCGACTCCGCACCTTCTTCAGCTCGACTGAATTGTTTTTTTCCGACCTAAATTCATTATGCCGACTAACGCTTACAACCATCTTCTATAAATAACTGTTGGCCTTTCCTTGTTACCTAGAATTCTGGATTTTAGTGAAAGTTGGAAACCTTTTCTATTTCTGCTTTTCGTGTGCTACGGCTTTGATGAGTGTGACAGCCTGAGCGTCATATTTTGTTTTGAAGATGCCCAAAATAAGAAGTCGTAAAAGGCATCCTGAAGGATGGGAGTTGATCGAACCAACCCTGGAAGAATTGGAGCAAAAAATGAGAGAGGGTAGGTGAGTTTATTTATTTAGGTATTTGTTTTTTTTAAACTACAGCTAATCCCAAAAATGGATAGGGCAATGCACAAGGTGAAGTTTAGAAAATTTGAACGAGAGTCTCAAGGTGGACGCAAAGTTATGAAAACATGGTGACAGCAGCAAATGAGATCAAGAAAATACAATGAATGTATAATGTATTATGAATTTAACTTTCCTTCCAAGTCATTTTTCATAAATCTTTGAAAACTTGTCAGAAAATGTCAGGTGAAGTCAGCACTGAACACATGACTGCAAAATTGACGTGAAAAATTCTGCCATTCCAGTCTCCATGAGTGAGAGGAGGACTGGGCAGTCCAGAGCGAAGGCTAAAACAGGAAAGAGGAAAACTGGAGATAAAATTATCCTGCATCATCACCACAAGTGTGAATGAATGGATAGCATGGAAATATGAACGGATGATGCCTTTAAAGCAACGGGATTTCCATCAAATATCCAGGCTTGTTTCGTCAAATGTCTGGGCTTGCTTATTTGACGTAAGCACCGATGCTTCAAATGCATCATCCATTCATACCACGGCAGGTCACCCACTCAATGGAGGATGTGATGTCTCCGTGTGAAGTGCAGTGGTCAAGTTGATAAATCAAAAGTTGCTGGCTTTTGGTTAAAATACTAACTTACCAAAAAACCAAACAAGGAAAAAATTGCAGCCTGGATGCTCTTTCCTCAGTGTGCATCCATGTTGCCCAAAGTTGTCCCAATGTCCACCGCTGCCAAACGGACGTCCCCAATCACTTCATGAGGCGGCTGGTGTTTGCTGAGGCATTCTCTACCATATCTGAGGCTGTTTGTGGGTGTTTATGGGTGTGATCCAGGTGATTTGTAATGTCAATGGACACTTGTGGGTTGCGTGTTTTCAGGTAGCCGCCGCACAGCCTGAGGGCATTTGAACCAGACTGTATGAGCGTCGAGCCGAATGCAAGGGCAAGTTTTTTGCCAATTTTGAAGAATTCCCATCGTTTTGTCGAGAAGTTAGCTTCAAAGGCACAAAATCATGGTTACTCAAAACGTTTGATAGGAATGGCAAACGTGAAGCAAGTGAAGCGACACATCATACATCCAGTTCAATTCACATCTGCCTTTTATAATTATTATTTTTTCTTTGCTCGTTCATCGCTATTGATGGTGACGTGATGCAGCCGAATGCTGTTTACATGAAACTCATTGAGTTGTGAAGTCGCAACACTTGTTCTTCTATGCCCGGCAGAATGGGAAATGTCTCTGCTGCTGAGGCTGGCGGTCAGGAAAATGCACTTGGCTCTTATCTCAGCCTGCTATACAGCCACCCCAGCTATCGTATAATGAGGTGTGAATGAGGAGCATTATCTCAGCCTGCTATACAGCTATCCCCAGCAAAAGTGAGGTGTGAATGAGGAGCATTATCTCAGCCTGCTATGCAGCCATCCCCAGCAAAAGTGAGGTGTGAATGAGGAGCATTATCTCAGCCTGCTATACAGCCACCCCAGCTATAGCGAGGTGTGAATGAGCAGCATTATCTCAGCCTGTTGTACAGCCATCCCCAACAATTGTGAGGAGTGAATGAGGAGCATTATCTCAGCCTGCTATACAGCCACCCCAGCTATAGTGAGGTGTGAATGAGGAGCATTATCTCAGCCTGCTATACAGCCACCGCAGCAATAGTGAGGTGTAAATGAGGAGATATACCTGCATGTGTCTACGAGTGTGAAGCTTTTTAATTTGTTGCTGTTTTTAAAATGCCTCAACAGGCTGATTTTGGGGGAAAATCCTCATGTTTGATGTCAAATGCATTGGAATATGAAATGAGCATTTTGAAGTTTTAAAGGGGCATTCTCCACAATTTCCATTTTTGCAGGAGAGACAGTCTCCCTTGTCTCCCCTGATGCCATGCCACTGTGGATAGGCAATTTTTGAATTCTTCGGAGTGGGCTGCGATCAAGTACCTACAAAAAAAAATGCGCAACATCAAGAAAATGGATCGCTGAAAAGGCGGTTGTTCTATTTTTGTGCCTTTGTGCATTTTTCCCAAATAAATTCAGTCTAATCACCTACCAAATGGGATAACTTTAATTTCCATGGGTAGGTAACTTCATCATGTGTGACTTTTTGCATTGAATCCCCTTAGAAGCTGATAGGGCATTAAGATGGTGCAAATTACTCACGAGGAGTTTATTTTTATGGAAAATGAAAGATACCTTCTCCAATGCTTTGCTCAAAAATCCATGAAAAAAATGCAAAATATCGAATTTCAAGACATGAAATGAGGTTGAGAAGATGCAAACAAAATGAAAATGAGGTTGAGAAGATGTAAACAAAAAATCCCCACCTTTTGACCCGTGGCGTGTTTTTTTTAGTCGATATAACGGGCATTTTGTGCAAACTAGGCCACTGTCCAAAGACGGTGGCTTGCCCCCGTCCGAAGACGGTCGTTGCTGGCCCGGGGGACAGGGAGAAAAACCGGTCAAAGCGGACCGGGGAAAAACTCCCTGTCAACCGTAGCGTGTTCAACCGATTTGCAGGCATGACACATGCAAGTGATGATTTTTTGGACATCAGTAGCTATTTCTATCTTTTGAAATGCTTTTTGCATCCATTTGACTTTTATCCACAAAATGGGTCATGAGCAAAGGGACAAGGGGTAGGTAGGTAATTGACTTACACCGGTCGGTAGAGAAATTCTAACATGGTGTGCTATTCAACTATTTTCATCTTTTTTATCTTTTCATATGTGGCAGGTACGTAGGTTGTTCAAGTTCCAACTGGCTTTAGCCTGTTGCACTGGTCCGAGACTTCTCCTTTCTTGAACACTTTGACAATGGTCTTTCAGTGGGTTCCAGGCATAATTTCAGTTCCGTGGTGTGCATAGTTCATTATTTATTGTTTATTTGGCATGTCCTTCTCCGTTATCTGACAGTCCGAGCGAATTTGTGCCAGAATGCACGTCACAGTCTGATGTGATTTTTGATCTACAGAGGCCAATGAATGAAAGAAATCGGGATTACCATATGCCCAGAGGCTGCATGATCACATTCCAAGACAAATCCACGAGCTGCAAAGTATGGGTATCCCCAAACGCCCTTGGGAGGGGGTGGGGATTGGGTTCTGGGGTTTTGAGAGGAATGTTTTTGGGGATTGCCCAAAACATGGAAAAAACAGTATCGACCAACATCATGAATTTCTGGTGCAGAAAGTTAGATCGGAAATAAATTGCAAAAGTCAAGGTAAGGCCCCAAAAGATGCCCTTATGTCAAAAGTCTGCACCCTTGATTTGAAAAACAAGGTTGGAGTTGAAGCATGTCTTGACCTCAGCAACAAATTACTGCCCAATCATTCGTTTGTCGCACACTGGCACCAGTAGATTACCTTCCTTTCCCAACCTTGGCTAAAGAAAACCATTGGGTGCACCTTCAAAATGCCATGGAGCTGAAAGCGGCAGCAGATGAGCTGCTTTTCGATGCCTCAGGAGGGCTTCTTCTAAATAGAGCTGGTGAATCCGATCCAGAGATGGCAGAAAGGTGCCATTTTGGCAGGGAGCTAGTTAGAGAAGGTCTAGACGGTCCACCAAATTTCAGCCCAGAAATCCACCGATTACTTGCCAAACCAGGCGGAACTTGAACAACCTACGTAGGTACCTAAGTACTGCATTCGTACGAAGGCTGTAGGTACCAGAAATTTAGGAAAAAGCTTTGCTGTTTTTGCCCGCATAGTCCTTCGAAGTACTCTCTTTTAGCATCTATGCAGAACTGCAGTCTTCTGAGCCAACCATCAATTGCATGGTGTACTATCCAATCGGTATTGTTATCAGCTTTAAATTGAGCTTTTGCCAGATCTTGGTCCCTGCTAAAATTCTTGCCCTTTTGGGAATAACCAAAAGTCACATGGGGCACGATCTCGTGATTACGTACCTGTGGTGGATGAGAGATGATTGTGCAAATGAGAGGTCATTATGCAAATTATTTAAATTATTGTTCCACGAGAGAGTTCTGCATCCTCGGTCAGTGCCTGAATAGTTGTCCGGTTGTTTTCAGCAACCTCCTCAGATGATAAATTCCCCTCAGCAATTTTTCCCTCATTCGTGACTGGGGCATCCTTTTGTCATTTTTCCAGCAGATAATTCTCCAATCCATCTGGTGATGGAGTTAATGACGATGAAGTATCTCCAAAACACTGCATAAATCCGCATGGATGCGATTGGGTTGCAGTTTAATCAAATTGTGCTCGAGTGAAAACATAGGATTTCTCAGTCTTTTGAAGGAAAGGTAGCTCAGCAGATCTCTAGCTCTTGTAACAACATACAAATGCACAACAAAAAGGTTAATTTCCACTGGTCTCCTCTGGAGCCCAGCTCAAAATTTGCGGAAGAGGACTATGCAGGGTCAGGAAATGAATTTTGTAAGTTGGTCCAATAAGTTAAAAAGGGCTGATCTACACAGAGTGTAGGTTTGGAAGTAGGCCTACCAACTTCCAAAAATCAACAAATTCATCCTTCCACAAAATTCTGAAAATATACAACCATCTCATGTATCTACCCACCATGCAATTATTGGAAAACTGCGATATCATGAAGGGGGTTTGATTTCATCCTCCGAATTTTCTGGTTTTCACAAGTGGGTACTTGGCCCAGAGAAATTGCTTTCCTGCCATGTTTTTTTTTTATTTTTTTGGAAAATGTCAAAAGTGGCACAATGCATGTCATATCTGGGTATCCACATTTCTTGGCTTATGATGACCGATTTTCACTCAAGACCACAGTCCTGGGAATCTCGGGAGGCATTTCGGTTCTTCTTGGTGGAGTTTTTAAAAGATGCCCTCCAGGTGTGTTCCAATTTGGTCTTCTCTTGTGATTTTATGATGATCAGGGAGGAGGACAACTTACTCTGGACCAACTTGCAACTTACTCTGGGCCAACTTGAAAAGAAACTTGGTGGACGTTCATGAGGGAAAACCTCGTGGTGGAGCACATTTTCATCCATTCAAACTGCATCAATTTCTTGCCAGAGTTTATCCAACAGCAAAACCAAGTTTCATCACTTTTTTTAATTGTCTACTGATCATTTTGAACCACCAGATCTAAGTAGGTAATTTCATATTTTCTTTGGACGTAATTTGCCTCTATGCTCAATCCTGTTTGAACAGTTTGCTTGGGACACATTAATTTGACCCAAAGTTTCTCCAGTCTCCTGCAAGATCGATTGTCTCATGCCAGATTGATGAAACTGTGTCGTGAAATATGCCCAAACTGGAGGCAAAATCATCCACAGGTGCTCTCCCATTATCACCGCTCTCTTCCACCATCGCTGTTTTGTTCCGTTTGTGGCAGGTCTTTTCTTTACACAACAAGGGTTGTCTTTGAAACACCCTGTCCCACTTCGGGATTGTTTAATCCGCCAACAGGTGGATGCAAGCAGGGGCCACTCACTCGCACGAAGAACTTTTAAAAGTTTTAAAATGGCCCGAATTTTGGCAATGTGTCGTACTATTTGGGAGGGACATCTTGATGAACAATGGAAATTGTCAGCCCTGTTTCGGAACAACCATGCTTTTTTGGCACAGCAAAGAAGGGAACATTTCTAAATTCTGTATCCACTTATCAAGAAGGCTGATTCAGGTTCCCTTTGGCATTCAGGGCCTAAGTCAAGACGAGGTGGAATTAAAAGTGACCAAAAATCCTAAAAATCGGGTGGGTCAACCTGCAAAATAATTCATTCACCGACCCACATAATGGTTCGAAAAAGTGTTGCTGAGATCAATGCTCCCCATGTGAGCTGCTGAAGCTGATAATGTGAACAAAGAGCACTTCGGATCAAAGTTCTCTCAAATTCCAGATAACATTGATTACAATGTCCAGATTAGTGTCCAATTTGGCATCTTTCACTCACCAGTATTCTTGGCAATCAGGTTTGGTAATGGAAAAATCACTGAATTTTGTTTGACCAGAGTTCCGTTATTTCAAACCAAAAATGCATTGGAGTTTCATTTGTCATTTCAGTGAAGTCATAGGAGATAAGCGGGGAAGTAGCAAAAAAGCCACAGTGTTCAAAGTTTGAAGTCACCAGAAAATGATAAGGCCTTAGTTGCATCACCGATTGATGTGGCAATCAAGTGAAAATATTCAATTCCTGCAGGACCAAGCAGATGGACGCAGTTCTATTCTTGGTCCATACACCAGCACGTAATCATTGCTGTGCATTTTTTACCATGCTGTAAATTTTGAAAGTTTCCTCCTCTGCCAATAGTCAGCCTGATCCAACTCCCTTCCCTTGCCCAATGTGTGTTATCGACTAATTTTCTTGAAAATTGTTTTATAGGTACTTTGTTTCAATTTACTTCTGGGGAAAATTAATAAAATACAGAAAATACAGAATACAGATCTTTTGTTGAAGGTTGGACTTCAATTGGAAAAGTGGGAGGACCCCAGCAAACACTCACCCAATTAGGCTACTATGGCTAATTACTCACTACTGGGACAGAAGGACTTCTGGGGAAAATTAATAAAATACAGAAAATACAGAATACAGATCTTTTGTTGAAGGTTGGACTTCAATTGGAAAAGTGGGAGGACCCCAGCAAACACTCACACAATTAGGCTACTATGGCTAATTACTCACTACTGGGACAGAAGGTGACAGAATTAGGGCATAACGAAGCCGGCTCCAAGGTGGCAAAGTGTAAGCCTGTTGTAACTAGGCCTACCTCAAGAGTTTTAATTTTTTTTATCGGTACCGTAAACAGTCTTAGGTACAGTTTGATACAAATGTAGGCTCAGAAGCAATTTCATATGCATTACCTTTTAAGCCTGTTGTAACTCGGCCTACCTACCTCAAGAGTTTTAACTTTCTTTTCATGCCGCAAACAGTCATGCAGTTAAATGTAAATGTAGGCTCAGAAGCAATTTCACATGCATTCCTATGTTCTTGTTTTATTTTCAGCTGAAACGGAACCACACGAAGGCAAGAGAAAGGCTGAATCACTTTGGCCAATTTTCAAAATACACCACCAGAAATCGAGATACATCTATGACTTGTTTTATCGAAGGAAAGCTATTTCAAGGGGTTAGTGTCAATCATATCTGGCCTCAGATTTTGTTTTTATGCAATCCCCACTGAGTGAAAAAATCTCTCGCTTTGTTAAGTAGGTTGGCTGAGATCTCACCAATCGAAGTCGTATTGTTCGCCCATGAAGTTCCATGGTAACCCTCAGGCCTAATCAGTTAGTTCTGTGAAAGAACTTATTGATTTTCCGGAATATTTTAGGCAGGCACTGGCCTAAATTTTTCATTTGAAAAGATGCACATTTTATTGTTTGAAAAAATTCTAAAAATTGTTTTTTTCTTAAATTTCATGTTTTGCGAATATGGGAAAGTAAGGCCTTTTACAAAATAAGCTCACAGAATGGGTTTTTTGATCACTATTTGCAGACTTTGCTGAATATTATGAATGGCACATGAGCGATTTCGGGGAGGAATGAGAAAATTTGACATTTTCCACATCGGAAATGGAGATTATCTTGATTGCCCTGATAAGATGAATGGTGGCCTGTAATTACCAGAAAATGAAAAGCCCAAATGTTCATGTACCAAAATGTTATTCCACTTTGCTGGTATTCATTTGTTGAAAAGTCTAGACACCTGTTCACATAATTTTATTGTGCCATACCTGTTGTCACAATTATGTTCTTGACCTTTTTCTCCACCCGTGTCACAGATCTCTACGAATTTTGCCTTCGAGAAAAGATTGCAGATCAAAATCTGATTGCAAAGTGGAAGAAGCAGGGATATGAGAATCTGTGCTGTCTGAGATGTATCCAGTCGAGGGATACAAATTTCGGAACCAACTGCATATGCCGAGTGCCAAAGAGCAAGTTGGAAGAGGTGAGTTGGACTTGGATTTTGTTTTAGATTTGGGGATGCAATTTATCATATTTGCTCCAACTAATGTTGCGCATGTCACCGGAAAAGATTTGGGAATGTGGGCTCCTATGCATTTGGTGAGTTTTAGTTGACGAAAGTATGAGCTATTTAGTGGGAGGTGGTAATCTGCTGGATTGTTTTTGCATAATTGGGGTTGGTGTCCAATTTGCTTGGTGATGGCTTTGGGATTTTGAAGTGATTGCATACGAGGTTTTTTTAGAGGCCCAATTGGGTTATTGTCTAGGCACACAATATGTAAGAAGCAGGCAGGGACAACCAGATTTTAGTGAAAGGCCAAGCTTTCAGCATGCTTCTGAGAATGCACAAATAACCTTGGCAAACCTTGCCACTGGGAATGCTGAACAAATCACTGCGCCTGCCCTCAAAATTGTTGCAACAAACACTTAAACCTGTTTTAGGAATTTTGAAACAAATTAGGTAGATGCTAAACTTGCCTCTGGAAATGGCATAATAGGCCTAAATTTCCAGTCCCACTTACCCTCTCTGAATCCGCCTCAAAGTGAATGTTGAAAGAAAGCAGTAAACTTGCCTCTAGGAATGCAAAAACGAAATACTGAACTGCCCCCAAGGAATATTGGAGCAAATCGCTAAAGGTCCCCCAGGAATCTTGAAACAAAATCATCAAATCTACGGAATCTGCCTCAAGAAATGCTGAAAAAATCGCAAGCTTTCCTGCAAAGATTGATGAGACAAAATGATCGTACCATAATATCTTTGTTTACTTTTTTAGGGAAGAATCGTGGAATGCGTGCATTGCGGATGTCGCGGTTGTTCGGGATGAACGGGAGGCAATTCAGTGTGGTATTCCCATTCCATGTTTCGAGAGTTGCCTGGCAGCATTGACTTTGCTACACACAACACTGTTCTCCAACGAGTTTGAAAGTAGAGGAATGGAAGGCCACTGCAGGATTCCCACAGTCAGGGAATCACATCAAAATTAGGGAAAAGTTCAAAAAGTTGGAAAATCATGACGGAACAGGAAGTGCTCAAACTCAACAGACAAGAATCTGGAACAATCCTGGAGCATTCTGGAACAAATCCTAATCATTTTGTAATTCTGTGACAAAGAAGTTGCTGAACGATGTTGTGTCTGATTATCTTCAATCTAATTTTGCTAATTATACCTCATGCCCACGTAGAAAACTCTGGGACACGTCAATGTGAGCCACGTGAGCCTCAGTCTGGAATTGGGTACTCACTCTCTGTCTCTTTTCATTTTTCTTGGTGCAGGGGGTTTGCAACTCACTGAACTGAGGAAGTCTCCAATATTGATAATGTTTTGACATTCATGTCTCCTTTGAGGTAAAATATGCTAGATTGGCCAGAATGGAAATTGAATGGAAAACCCCGTTCAAACTGGTTGTAAATCATTGTGCTTCTAGTTAAATCGACATAGCACCTAGTCACTGATATAACCTCGCATCAATTTCCCATCAAAGTGTGGACTGTTGCCAGAGATCCTTGCTGATGACCTCTATACTTTGACACATGTCATAATTTGGCTTGTAGGCAGACCAAGTTAACATCAACTGGCTAAAGAAAGATGCTGTCAACTTGTCTTCCTGCCGACCAAATATGATGTCCATTATGATTTGGCATTTTTGTTTTGGATTCAGATTGTGGAGGTGCAGATTTAGTTATGAGTTTCTGTGGCAAGTGTGGTCAATTATTCATGTGAGTTACTTTTGCTTGGACTTTTTGTACAGTTTGACTTGCATATTAAAGAAAAACACGTTCTTGCTGTTCATGTATGTGTATTACTGACCCTTTACCTGCCAGCCGTTCGTGTTCACGAATGTCACCGACCCAGGCCCCTACACTTGTATTTTGGCAACTGATTACAAATTGAGGGTCTTGCGGGAAGAGTTTTTGTGCATTTTGTTTCAAGCATTTTTTCATCTGTTGTTGCAGCAAAGCCAAGGTAAGCATAAACAGGCTACCTGCTGATCAAAGCAGAAGTGTTTAATACCAACCCCTTACCTACCTGCCTGGAAAAACATACTGGTTGGTTACCTGCACTTGTGTTTTTTTCCTTCACTTCCACGCCAAAACACACAAAACCATGAAAATTTGCTGGCTTACCCACTCTAGAAAGGAGAGATCTAACTGACATGTATAGGTACCCATCACCGAGAAATTGAGGACTTGTTTAGAGTATTCTCTAACAATCATGATTGTGATCTGCTGGAAATGAACAATCCTGTTCTTCTTATTCGTCACGTGAAATGGGCAATGGTACCTCTGCACCTAATGTGTCAGCACCAGCAGACCTAGGTTTGAAAAGGAAAACTGCCTCGTATGTTATTGTGAAGCTAAAAAGCATTTTTGAAAAATGTTAGCTCACTCCAGATTCTGCTACAGTCACCGTAATTATTATAGCCCATTGCTAGTTGCTGCTGACTAACCAGACTTACGAGAGGATCCAATGTTGATGCCATGGTCGAGGAAAAGTAAAAATCTAATCTTCTACCAGTTTTTTTTTATTGTCAGTGGACCCGATTTTGATACCATTGTTGGAAGAAAAGAATTAATTGTTCTGTGAGCTTTTTTTCGTTGAAGGTACTCATTTTATGTTACCACTTCGGTCAGTTTTTTTCTTGGTGATAGGAACTAATTTTTGTTACCATTGTCGAAGGAAAGTAAAAATTAGTTCTTCTGTCAGATTTTTCTTGTTGATGGGGCTTGATTTTGCTGCTCTTGTTGGAAGAAAAGTAAAAATTTATTCTTCTGCTGGTTTTTTTCTTGTTGATGTACGTCGATTTGAAAATCCAATTGTGTTGGGGGTTAAATGCCAGTTCATAAGGGTTAAATTTGGAGCTGTTGTTGGGCCTGAGGTTTTATTATTGTAGCCTTGGTTAATGTTTTGTCCGAAGTTGGGTTGACTTTTTTTCCACATGAACAACTGAGCTTAAAAATGCTCAACTTTTACAAGTTAATTTTTACCATTGATTGAATTCTATTACATTTTGCTAACTGCGAACTGACACTCCCCAATGATGATTTAGCTGAGGGGAATTTAGGCATCCTATTGAAGGATAATTTGGAAGGTGGTGATATCTGGACTTCTTCTGTGCTTGTCTGCATTTTGGACAAAAAAAATGGATTGCATCTTTAATATCACCGAACGCATGCATGAAGTTTTTGCATCCTGTATTTCAAATGCATGACGAAGTCATTTGAATCCTTCTCCAACCATTGTGCAAAAGTCACCTCGATGTTGATTCGAAAACCTATTTGTGGTGCAACCTGCGAAGACTAAAGGAGAGACTAGAGACCACTAAAATTGTTTAAAATTGTAAAATTGTGTGCGACGTTTTGCGGCAAAACCTCATCTAACTTCCTGCTGACATTTTTAGCGGCCACTTTTCACTGCTCCTTTCACTATCCCATGTGTTCAATTCAGTGGAGGAAGCTTGGTGACTTTCTGAATGGACCACCACTTTGGTGTCTTTATGCTTTGCTCAAATTATGCTACCTTGCTTTTAAAATATGAGAATTAGATTGGTGATGGTTATCTAACATCCTGGCCAAGCGCCCATTGATATCTTTGGGGAGGGGTCCTTTCTGTGGAAGAAATTTAATGATTGGCCGGTGTTCCGATTTGGCAATAATTTTTCAAAAACACAAAACCAGACTTCCACAAACAGATCAGGAATCCACAACAACTTTCGGAAAGGACTTGAACCTGGTGAAATTACTCCAATAAGGATGGTATCATCACGTCCAGGCCAGAGAAGCAATCCAGACCTGGCCAGGAACGTTTGGGGTAAACTTCGTACATTTCTAATCACAAACCTCGAGCACTTTGAGATGTTGAATCCATTCTGAAAAATCACCCTTACCGGGAATTTCGACGATTTTGTCTCCATGGTTCGAGTTGAGTCGACGTTTCGGGCGCATCGCGCGTCCGTTATCAAGACGAGGGTAAGGGTGATTTTTCATTGTCAAACACGTCTCCAAGTTTCCAACCCACTGTTTACAGTTTGTGAATCCATTCTATTTTACAAATTTAAAAAAAATGTAGCACACCATAAAAGCTCTCAAACAAGCAAGGAAATGCCTCTTGGTGATGCTCTCTGGGTGGACCTAAAAGAATCAGAAAATATCGGTAGCTCTTTCGTTCTGTTCTCAACCAATCAGATCATTTCATCATGGTTGTTCAAAATGGCTCTTGTTTCACTTTTCTCTGCTCAATGAATGTTTGAATAAGGCATGGAGGATACACTTGTACTATTTGTATTGCATTCTCATTTTGACCGATTTTTGTATATGCCTGTTTTTCCAGGCAAAATAGATACCTGCAAAGAGATCCCTGGCAGAACCCTGATGAATTTTTGGAAGGTTCAAGCTATTGAAAACAAAAGATTCTTTGATGCTCTTTTGTTTTTTATTTCAAACATGTTGAAATACAATAAGTAAAACTTGCAGTCAAATCCATTATTTTAACAGCTGTGTTTTATTGTATTTGAACATGTTAGACTTTCCCGTTCGTGGTGCTCGAGCTAAATTGATATTGGCATTTGATCTCTACAATCCAGGGTTTGAAACGGACAGCACAGATGTGCTGAAATCCGATGGCTCTGCATTTGTGTGCAATGCCTTTGAACAAAAACAAGTTTAGTCACTTCTGACCACCTCTTTCCAGCATGAACTTTTCTTCTTGAGTTCACAGAATGGTCACAATATGAGCTCACATTGAAAATGACGATGTGTGGGTGCTGCCAGGCACTTCGGCCCCGTTACAAGAGATTGGTGGATTCCATATTCCCAGTTAACTGTCAGGATGGTCTGGTCAAGGCAAACATGGACAAACTCACCTTTTACTCCCTTGCATCACCGGAGAAACTTGACCGGATTGGTGAGTATTTCTTCCACCGGGTGAGCAGAGATATCTACCGAAGGAGAAATGGCTTCGTGATCATTGCAATGGAAGCCATGGATCTACTTTTGGTTGCCTGTCATGCGCAGACTTTGAATTTGTTTGTCGAAAGCTTCCTGAAGATGGTGCAAAAGTTGCTGGAATCCACCGATCCCGATCTCCAGATATTGGCCACACAATCATTCATGAAGTTCGCCAACATCGAGGAAGATACTCCATCGTACCATCTACGATACGACTTCTTTGTGTCGAAATTTGCGGCCATGTGCCACAGTAATGTCGATTCGCCAGCCCTGCAGCTCAAACTTAGATTTGCTGGCATCCAGGGCTTGCAAGGAGTGGTTCGTAAGACCGTATCGGACGACCTCGTGGAAAACATCTGGGAATTTGTGCACATGGAGAAGATTGTACCATCTCTGCTTTACAACATGCACCATGGTAAATTACATGAACCAGGTGCTGATACAACAGATTCCGGTGCACCTGATAATGATCCTGGGGAACTAGCAGAGACGTGCATGCGGGAACTTGTTGGCCGTGCATCATACGGTCACATCAGGGCAGTTCTGACCCCAATTTTGCGACACTTAGATCTTCACCAACTGTGGGTGCCAAACAAGTTTGCAGTTCATACTTTCAAGATAGTGATGTTTTCTGTGCAGGTCCAGTATTCGTACTCCGTTGTTGAGATGCTGATGGGTCATTTGGAGAATAACTCCAAATCATCACCACAGATACGAACGGGAATGGCTGATGTCTTGTCCAAAATAATTGCCATAGCTGCTGGTGAAAGTGTTGGCCCCTCAGTGCTGGAGATTATCAATTCCCTTCTGATGCAACTGCGGCAGTCGGTGACTCGTGGTGAGGCAAAGGCAGAGGAACAGCAGTACCGTGATGCTCTGATAAATGTACTTGGGGAGTTTGCTAACCATCTTCCCGACTACCAGAAGATAGAGATCATGGTTTTCATCATGGGAAAAGTACCACGGAACACGGCAGATGCTGGAGATGTCCTGCTCCAAAACATGCTGTTGAAGTCCCTGCTGAAAGTTGGAACGACATATAAAACTGTGCAGTTTTCCACGACATTCCCGATGTCATTTCTCGATCCGTTGTTGAAGTTGTCATTGACAGCAGATCCGTCGGTGCGAGTCCTTGTTCAGAAGCTGCTTCACCAGCTGATCGACCGGCACAACAATCTGGACAAGCTGAAGAAGCTGTCAATTGCCATTGCAGAATTGGAGCTCACGCTTGGCAAGTGCTCCCGTCCAGATGTGATCTTTGCGAAGAAAACAGTCCCCGAGTTCTTGATCTGTCTCTATGATAACTTGCAGTTGAACACTAATTCACTGGAGAACCTCGAAACTGTCTACACAACCATTGCACTGTTGTTTATTGAACTCGGATCGCAGGACATCTTGCCCGAAATGCTACATCTTGTGTTCAGCATCCAGGACCTTGCTATCACGTCAACCAACAACAGTGTGACTCAGCGCTTGAGTTTACATGCCATAGTAGCCTGCCTGGTTGTCCTGATACCAAATGTTATCCCGGTGAGAGCCATAATGGAGTATGCGGTCAAGTTGATTGCTGAAAGGCGAAAGAAGGCATCATTCTTGCTTCCTCCGCTGCGTCCCCACATGGAAGGCAGTGGCTATCTCCTGAAGAACATACTAGCAGATTGTCTTGTCGACAGTGCAGTTCTCACCGAGAGTTTGTTTGCTGCCGGGATTGAAATATCTCACGTGGAACTGGATGGTGAACGACGTGGCCCTCGTTTCAGCAGTCTGCCACGCCATTCTTGGGTCGACACACAGATGCGTGGAATGACGGGTGATCTGAGTGCGATGTCGGTCGATGTGGACAGTGCAGGGTCGTCACCTGGTGTTCAGCGGCGTCAAAGACCAGAGGAGGATCTCACCTTCGAGTCGTTGAAGAAGGTGATCACAGAGGGCGGTGAGGCCAGAAAGTTGGAAGAGGAACAGCGACGTCTGCAAATGCATGAGTTCTATAAGGTCGCCACGTTTCAGGAACTCATCGTTCAGAACAAGGCAAGGAGGAGTACACTGCAGGACAAACTGAACGAGATTTTCAGTAACATAACAGTGTCACCACCACTTGCTCTGCGCAAGAATCTGCTACTCTCAAGTGCATATTTGCGTGGTGGATCAAAAGATAGTGTTGAAAACAATGATCAACATGTGGACACCACCGATTCTCATGTCAATGAAAATGTTCAGAAGGACATTGTTGACAATGTTTTGTCTAACAAATTTTGCGAAAATTACTTCCCAGAGCTGTTCGTTTATTAGTTGCTATTCATCTTTGCTGTAGTCTGTCACTCATTTTCCCTCCTGTCAGGAGTTATTTCAACCAATTATGTAGTTGTTGTTAGCCCATATTGAACTTTGTTCCACCCGTAAGTATGCCCAAGAGCTTAGTGTAATAAATTTTTCCCATTCTGATTTCAAATCAGTCATGTTTGTGACCTTTCTCATCTTCCAAGCACCAGGGCTATGCAGAGAAGGTCATTTCCCATGCTTTTTCCACCATTCCACCTGAAAATTGCATCGTTCCGGGGTTCCCACGCAAACCTTGAAGTCTGGATAAAACTCTTGATTTCCAAATGTGGACTTTGCAACATTGAAAAAATTCAATTTGACAATGTTTTGGTAAAAAATCTTGAAAGTTGTCATTCGGTACCATTCTGAGAGCCTGCTCTTGTTAGACCTCTGGCCTTTGAGGGACAGCAGGTTCTTTTTCAAATCCCCTACAGGACAGGTTGTCTACCAAACCCCAATCCATTGAAACCCTGCTTGGTGCCATTCCCATTGGCAGCAATAACAAATATTTGGCATCTGGTCAATTTTAACATGGGTCGAACTGTGCATTAGACTGGACAAAATAACCATCATGTCATTTGAAAATGAGCCCAATTTGATGGTCATCTGACACTCTCACACATTGCAACTTGTTTCACACTGCTGTTGCAAAAATCTTATTGAAGAAGTTTTGAGAATGGATTTTACTCAAGCACCATGTTTCAAGATATTCTTGTGCATTCATTTATTCAATTGTGTGGTTGCCTGTTAATTGATAATCTGGAAAGCTTCCTCTAAGCACGGCATGGTATCATACGGGCTAACCTGAGATCTTTTCTTGCCAGTGCTCGAACTCAAGAGTTCGAACATTTATTCAATTGTGTGGTTGTCTGTTAATTGATAATTTGGAAAGCTTCCTCTAAGCACGGCATGGTATCATACGGGCTAACCTGAGAT
>JASGXE010005281.1:0-24285 GCA_030068105.1 Sinentomon sp. SZTP_YWyxl
CTGCTTTTTCCAACATAACCATTTTTTTGTGACAAAAAATTTTGAAAAAAAGATTGAACAATAATTAACACCGTCAACTGAGGCTATTCGAAACATGTGGGGCGGGGCAACAGTGAAAAACGATGGGGAATTATAAAAATTGGAAATTCTAATAAAAATGGTAAAATCCACTTGCCTGCAACCTTCCCAAGGGGAAGAAGATCAAGTTTCTGAGTGAAAAATTGATTTTTAGACCCAGTTGATGGTACTTAATGTAACTGTTTTTTTTTCGTTTTTCCCAGTGGGTCAAAGGTATTGGAGCTCATGGTGGCTTTCCAATCTGCTGGGTATTCTTTCAAAAGCCATTTCTCAATTCAATCCAATTCAAAGAAAAAATAAAAATAAAATTGGAGAGCAAGGGTCAGACAGTTGGCTGGAGCATGATAAAAAAAACACTCTGCCTTAAGCATGTGATTATGTGATTTCACAGATGTCAATTGACGAAATGCAGACATGGTTTATTGACAAGAACAAGATGATATAAACAAGCATACAGATAAAAGGACATTTCTTTTAAGTGTTTCCCTGATGATAACCACTGCAACTCTTTTATGGTTTTTGCTCTGAAATGCTCCACAATTTATTTGTCAATTTAAGAATATGCGAGTGAAGGGAGTTAAATGGAAAAGGGAAAGCGTGTTCTCATAAATAATTGAAAACAAGGCACAACTGACAACTGCATGACTACAGTATCCCCACAGGTCAGCACTGCTGCACATGCAACCAAGTCTTAAACACTGCAAGGCAGGTGAGACCTACACTGGGTATTTCAACAACACCGGAGAAAGTATTTTAACAACACTGGAGAAAGTTAGGGAGATTTTCTTTTTTGTAGAAACGGGATCTCCCCAATAAGGAAAGCGTTGTCCAGTGTTTTTAAAGAACCATACTAAAATCTCGTCTGCCCAAAGATTTGTTGCCGACATCATTCACTGGATCTACTACAAATTAAAAAAGTACAAAATTTACAAGTGAAATGACAGAAATGACAAGTAAATCGAGCAGTTCTTTCAGCACCATTAAAGCAATTTAGTGAAAGATGAAACAATTATACAGTCACTGGGAAAAATGATAACATACAAGAAAAACAGAAATATACCTGCAAATATTAATATAATAAATACTATCACAAATTATAGTTATTTAATTCATGGCAATATTCAATTTCACGCAGATTCTCCAATCTAGAATTAGGTGTAGATATATTCGTATGTCATCTTCACATGTTGAGGTTTCGGACTTTGACCCAACAGTACCTACGTTTCAGTCGAGTGCTGGTTTTTGTTTTTACCTGCAGCCGGGACGATATTATAGAAATTGGCCCGAGGCAATCGAAAGTGTCATGTTTGCAAAACTGATGTTGAACTGGGTCGCTATTGACAACAGTCTTGGGTCGGGTGCATGTGAAAGAGAAAACGTCCCAACTCGCAACCTGATGAAATCTTGCCTCTGAACCGACTATGCAACATATGTGCCGTGTGTTTGTTGCAAGTACTTTTCTGATGCCCTTGTTTGCATTGTAGATCCCTCCCCACCATAGGGAAATGGACTCGCCTGGGCACAGCAGACAGAAAAGAAAGAGAAAAGCGAAGTGGCGACACAAGTGAGAAATTGTGCGTCATCCCCGCAGGCGCATGAGCTCATGTCCATTCCAGCGGCAGAAGCCGAGCTTTCCGCATTTCGGCAGTCCATGCTTTGTGATTGCAGTCCATGTTTTGTGATTGGAGAGCTGGAGGCCGCATTGGTTTGAAGCCTGAATTCCACTTGGCCACCAGGATCTGTCGGGATCCTGACCAGGCGGGGGGAAGGTGTCATGCACGGTGCCTGCGTTTTTGTGACATTTTCACAAAAATCCAGTCGCGGCACCCAAGTGGAAGTCAGGCTTGAGTGGATTTTCCCTGGGAGATTTGCAGAACAAATTTTTTTTATTATTTCAGGGAACGAAATTTGCAAAGTGGAAACTGGTAATTTAATGGCAAAAAAGCAAAAATTGAGGTAATCCATTTTTGCATGAAATATCCGGCCGGTTATCTCCGTGTTGTACCCGGCGTGAAAATATCCCACAATCTTCCTGCCACTGCATTCGACTGATATCCGGATCGAGTTACCCAGCCTTTTTGCCATCCGGTACACCTCAAGGAACAAGAGTTGTCTATCGAAATGAAATTTTCTCAGCACAAATCTTTCCGTTGAAGTGGCCATTGTGTTGATGGTGAGGGTGAGTCGCAATGGGAATACGTCCACAAGAATTTCTACAAAAATGAAAACACGGCCGAAAGTTGATTCAGCAAAGAATTAAAGTTTTTCTGCATGTTCAAATCGAGTAAAGTGTAGTATGCCAGTCTGTACCTGCACGTGCAGAATAAATGTGGATTGCATCTCAGAGTGTAACAACTCGGGGATCACATCTTTAAGGTCTACCAACCATTGAAGAAAGCCTATTGTTATGACAAGATACAAATAATTAACAAAATGTAACAATTATTAACACCATTCCTTATCAACATTGTGGGTACAAAATCTACAACAAATCTACATTATAACCAACAGATAAGCTGTTTATTTAATGGTGGTTCATTTATGTCACGTGTGGTAATCAAATATTTCGTCTGCGATAATTGCTTTTGTGTGGTCAATTATTAAGCATTTCATACACAGCCAAGCTGACAGTACACCTTGTCATAATAATTTAAAAATGGATGAAAAATGAAAAGCGAATGAAAAATGAAGGTGAAGGACTGAGAAGTTGCATCAGAGAACTGAACTTTTAACTTGGATAAGTTTAGTTTTGACTTCCTCAAATGTAGGCCTTTGATTTTCATCCAACGCCCAAGCCTGAAAATTACAAAAGAGAAAAATACATCAAAAAGAGAAATTTTCAGGGCATGAGGGGGGTGATTGATTGAAAATGACGGAAATATCCTTCATGATTTGAATCCAGAAAATGGCCAGTTGATCAGCAAAAGGCTCTTTCAAGTGCTTGAACACATCACAGCTTTGACACATTTTTAAAAAAGGGGTGGTAAGCTTGGAGCAGTTTCTGAACAATTCTCTGTGTGGGAATACACAATTCGATTTATTTCTCTCCTGTTCGTAACTATCCTCAAAAACACTATTTGTAACTATCCTCAAAAACAGACTGATGATAGGCTACATGGTGCATGATCTTTTATTTCACATCAGTAAAACGACTCTTACAGTGGAGAGATCATGACTGGGTTAACACTAGCTCCGAGTTGCGAGGTAAAATTCTGCCTTTCCCCGGCAAAGATCTCACCAGCGTTTTTATGAACTCGTTACGTGGGATGTGCAGTTGGGTACTCCTTCACACCATCCTATTCGGTGCAAAAGCAATATTTGGATAGTTAAAACAAGCCTATTTTTCGAGAGAGTGAATCATCATGACAATACAACAAGTGCAATATGATTTTGAAAGTAGCAGTGTCCCAGTTTTACTGGAAATGGAGAAAAATTCGCGTACGTCACTGGAAAACAAAAGCCAATTTTCATGAATTTTCCATTCCAATCCCAATCCGATCTCCATTTTTTGGCACAACTGTTGTGGGGCAACGATAACATGAACATATGCATCCTCTTCTCCGATTGTGGATGGTACCCTTATCAATTGACAAGAGGCAGGTACACAAAATGGCTTTGAAAATATGATGAATGCTCAGGTAAGGTAGGTCCAAAAACTCGCACACTCCTGTGTTCCTGAGAGAGCGACATACAACCACGCCTTGAGAAAAAGAGAACAACTATTTTTCCAGCAATGGGCCAGAATTTTGAAACAGTTCACACTTACCTGTTTCATAAGGTCGTAGATGATTTGAGGACATCCATCTGGTGATTCCATCGTGTAGCCCTTTTCAACATGCTTCACAACATCTGACAAGGGCTAGCATGAGAAAAATTAAAAAATGTTAACAGGACAAACAAATAAAAACCCAATGTTTGGCCAGACTCGTATAAGAGCTTGCTGTTGCACTGTAGCATGCAAGGCCAAGAAAATCTGTGAAACTGCAGGGCTCGAAGTGTGCGGGAACTCTGGGAACGTGCATTCCTGCCTGCCCTCGGCCTGTGGGAATGTAGTTCCCACATGCCCAAAGACAAAATATTCCCTTTAGCCCTCGGTTATTCTCTTTTGCCCTTTTAATTGGTGGCTTTTCTGGTTCCCCCAAATGTCCACAAAGCTACTTCCCAAAACCGAACACTGAATTGCACCAGCCCTTCCAAGCTTTATATAACATGTGGGGGACATTATAGAAGAATGGATGAGCGATGAATATCACCATGAGTGTGTTTGGCCAATTTGCCCCCAAAATTTCAAAATTCCTTCCACTTCTGGGGGTTCCACCATACCCCCGCAAAGGGCTGTCACTTGGAACTCCGCTGGGGTTCTGCCCGACCCCGATTACTGGGGGCTGAGCCCCCAGTTATCCCGATTATCTACTGGGGGCTCCGCCCCCAGTAAGTTATCGGGCCTGCTCTCAATTCTTTAAAGGTTCCCTCATTTTTCATCAGCTGCCCTTTCTCCATTTGGTGTTCCTGCCCTTTTTTATTACACTTCGAGCACTGTGAAAATGAGACTCAAGGAGGTTCTGAATGAGAAAATGCAAACATCTAAAGAAGTTGTTTCAGATGGTAGTGCATGTTACAATTAATCAGCAAATTCATTGCTAAGTGAACGATTTCATCACCAACAACGAGCCAACACATAAATATTGAAAGCTAAAAGGACCCACAAAAATTATTGCATCTGAAAAAAAATATTGATTTTCGTTGAAAGACACACCCAGGGCTGAACAAAGTTATGGCAAATGAGTGTGAATAATTAAGCTATTGAACCAAATAAAAACATGTGAGAACTTAAGAACTTACAATTCGTGGATAAGGTACTCTACCAAAGGAATATATTTCCCAGAGGAGTATTCCAAAACTCCACATGTCAGACTTGTTTGAGAACCTCTGAAAAAAAAATATGACAAGATGACACAACACTCACAGGATATATCTTTTTTTCAAAATCATCTGAGGGATGGGCAGGTGGTTTAGTAAACAAATCCTGAGGTTCATGAACAATCATGAAAGTACTTAAGCCTTAACGAGTCCTCAGAATAAGGCATGGAAACCTAGAATTGAGATCACCTGCTCGATCAGGATCGTCAGGCCTCTTCAACCCTGGAATTTGATTTTAGGACTGACAACCCAAGAACAAAACATAACAAAAGTCTAAACTTCTTCAGGATCTTGCGCCTGCTAAGTGTGCAACTGGATCAAAAATGAATTTGCAGCTATGTGTTGTGTAGGCAGCTACCAACTTTAGAGACTTCAGCCCATGTGCGCAGGTATTTGTGGGCATCACACTCTTGTCTGAATGAAAAGATCGATTGCCATAACTCACATTCTTGCCTCATGCCTGCTCTATCTGACCAACCCCACTGTTCGCATGCTGTGGGAAAATTAGGAAGGGGAATGGCATTTCCATAATTAAGAATTAGTTGCTTAGTTTAACTAGCTAGTATTATTTGTTGTTTTTATTGAGGGCAGTTTAGCTGCTAATTTTTCATTTTATTGTGTGCACAATGTAGTTTTGTATTTTTTGTCCATGATCCCGGTTCCATTTTTGTAAATTTTTAAGAGTAAACTCACTGTTCTGCTTGAAATTATTTCATCTCTGGTGCATGTTATTGTTTCTGTAATTTGACACGTAAGTCGTAAAGGGGAGTAGCATTGTCAGATCTGATCTCAGCATTTCAAACCAATTGTTTGTGGTGCATCACCATCCATAGCCATTCAGCCTTGTTAAAGGGAAATGGTGCACTGGCGGACGCTGGGTCTGGGGTAGCACCCCAGCAGGGTTTCAGGAGATAATATTCCGATGGTAGGGATTCGATGAAATGATGTCCTCATGACTTCGAAGAAATTTGGGTATTTTTATCGACAAAGTCGTAACGAAATTGTTGCTTCTCCACAAAAATTCAACGGAAATTATGCCACAAAATAATTTTTTTTGTGAAGGGGCAGGCTTGCCTGCAGACCTTGTTGTGTTTGCCACTGATTGTACTGTTTCACTTCTCTGTTTGACTTGAATTCATAGAGACAACTTGTGGCCTTCATGACAAATTTTCACACCAGTCACTGCCGATATTTCACTCTGCGGAGACTGGCTGCCTTTCTGGTAAGAGGCGGCAACACATTTGATGCTCAGATTCATTGCTATCCAAACCCTTTTTAACTCTTGGGCTGTCAAGTGATAGCAGTTAATTAATGATATAGATTCTTTGTCATTGTGCAGTGGCGGATACAGGGGGGGGGGGGGGGGGGGGGGGGGGGGCGACCGCCCCCCCCTTGCGGCCAAAAAAAAATACGGCAGAAAATGATTTTTTGGCCGCAATACATAAAGGTGCTGTTTTTTTCCTCGAAAATTGACGTATTCGCCCAGAAGACACTCAACGGTTATAGTGTATGCATGGAGAAGGAATTTGGGGTCCTGCAGCATGATATAGATAGAACAGTTTGGCAGAACTGTGCTGTCCAGACTGACGATCTCAATCCTTCGGATAATGTGAAAAAAGTTATCTATTCCCATAAACGGTAAGCCATTCCCCTCCCCCATTGTCATCATCTTGTACTTTTTTGCAATTTTTGCTGTGGATGCTCCTGACCAACTCAAGTTTTATCCATTTATATTGCTGCCAAGAAAATCTATTTTAACACGTGCAGTGCAAGGGTGCAATGATTACCAACAACGGGCGGCGGCGGGTACGCTTAGCTGAAACCTATCACGTGGTAGGACCTGATTTTTAATTGTGCCACGTTGCCATTACACATTTTGACATTTAATTGTGTGTGTGAATATGTGATGTTGGAATGTTGCTATTGGCAGAACAATGCTTCCCGACCAAATCTAGTAAAGAAATGTCACGACAGCAATGCTGGGGCGGCTGCCCTCGAGACTGCCTGCAGCCGAGCCCCAAACGCCGTTAGGTACCCACATAATGTTCCGAAACTCAAATGATTTCCCAAGCAAGAGCGCCATTTCCCGCAGCTCACGTCTGTGGCATGAATGGCTAGGTATTCCGATCCAAACTGTACCAATGGATTATTTGTGTTGTGAACTGCGATGTGCATTAAAGCTTTGGAATTCTGCTGCAGAGACAGACGAGACACGCACGTCCATATGTTCCATATCTTCATCGCTTCCTTCCATATCTGTCGAGTGTTCCATATCAACAACGCCAACACAAACAAGAACTATAACCAAATTCTGAGCTGCATTAAACAGGTGTCTTTTAGGGAGAAAACTAGTTCTGAAGTGTTCTGAGAGTGGTTTTCAGGAAGCAATTTTTATAAGATGTCTTTGGCTTCTGGGGGGCTTCGCCCCCCAGACCCCCCACCAGGGGCTCTGCCCCTTGGAACCCCGCCGGGGGGCTCCAGCCCCCGGACCCCCCGGTTCTGGGCGCCTGCGGCGCCATGCTCCGGCGCCCCCCCCTTGACAAAAGGCTGGATCCGCCACTGTCATTGTGCACTACATGCAACAAGCATGGGTAACTGTACATTTTAAATTGGGAAAAGTTCATTTTAAGGTGATGATTTTTCAGTAGCTTTGCATGAAGAAGTGCAAAATATTGGTTGGGATCGACCACCACTACCATCTTGATTTAATGGCCCACATCAATTGGAACGTTCATCAGCGTTGAAGCTGATGAGCCTGAGAAACCTTGTTGTTCACATTTTTTTTTTCAATTAAAATCTACAATTTCCCATGACGAAAATTCACTTTACGGGGTTTTTCCACGAATTTAAGCACACCTTGCAGTTGAATCCTGTTGAATTTCTGCTAAACAATCCGATTCTTAGAATTGGAATGCAATGAATTTTTTCCTTTGCCATGCATTTTTCAGGAGCCTTCATCCTTCAAAACCTTAAAAAAGCATTTTTGATCTATCTATGCCGATCTGGCTGGTATTCCCTTGTGGGAATTTATTACCAAATTTTTTCTGCGGTTGCACTCGTTTTTGCATCGTAACATTTGCAGCACTTACATTCTATCCATCCATTTTTGTTCAATTTTGACGGTTGGTTCTGTTCACTCTTTTGCTGGAATAGATTCATTATTCTTATGATTATTATTGTTAAAAATATAAAAGGAAATTTTAAAAACGTGGATGGACATTCTCATTCATTGCGATATCTTAAATCTGTTTTGTTGTATAGTTTTGTCAGCCACTTCCTTGACAGGGTGGCTTGTATGAAAAATCATGACGGAATCATCGTCATGTAAAAATTGTGATTGGTAAAATTTTAGCAAAAAATCAATTCCGCAGAAATAAAAGATCCTTTTTTTTTTATAAATGAGGCCAAAATCGCAACACCACAAAAATCTCTGTCGCAATTTGGCGCTTTAATTTCTACCGCCTGCATAAGTGTGAAAAGAAATGAAAGTTTCAGAGGCAACAGTTTCTGTCGCTTTTAGCTGCGACGAGCAACATCTAAGATGGCTTTCTAAAGACTCTCGGACAAGGATGGAAAAAATACCGCATTGTTTTATTGCCCACGGACGCATAATATCTGTTGCAGAATTTCACCAAGGTGAGACAAAGGCAACTGCGAAGGTGGATTTCCTGCTAATGGTAAACTTGCATTTTTCATTTTGCTGCATATGCTTCTTCAAATTTAAACATCGCATCCACGAATGCCATGAATCTACATAATATGTTGCTGCCTTTCTGCAGAACGAGAGATCAAAGGTCAACTCTAAACGTGTGTTGGAACTTACTGGACTGTACGTAACACTAATAAAAGTTTCGTTGCTCTCAACGCAACAAAAAAAAAACTCCACGGGTTTTAGGCACCTCCCTAAACCTTTTCCCACGGGTTTTAGGCACCTCCCTAAACCTTTTCCCGATCGGAATCTTTTCAAAGACGATTTTGATAAAATGGGCGTGCACTAAATTTCCGAAAAGAATGTGATTTTTTTCATTTTCCAAAGAAAACGTTTCTTCTGTTGTGCTGCGGTGTTAGACACTTAGGCATGCTGAAAGGTGTTGCAAGATCAGAAATCGATTTGCAGATGATAGGCACAGAGTGGGATACTTAAAAATATTTTGATCTTGTTAAAAAGACTCCGACGGGTAACTCAATGGCAGGCCTCGACCGAGAAATGGTCAAGATGAGGACCATACAGTTATCCCTTTCCAATTGATTGTGCAACCTGCCACTTTTTCTTGTGTGCTCTGTTGTGCTGGATAATGATAAATCTCTTCCCCAGTGATAAAACATATTTGAGGGGATGAACAGGGAGAGCATAATGTTTTCATCGTGAGCAAAATTAGAGCACAAAAAAAACACATCCAAATGTGGAACACTCAGTTGAAGTGGAAAGCCTCCCCCACAAGTAGAACACCCAGTTGAAGTGGAAAATCCTCTCCATGAGTGGAACACCCAGGTGACGAGGAAAACCCCCTTGATGTTTGGAACATCCCATCGGCTTTGCTGGTTTACTCTTGCCATTGTTGATATTGGGATGTTCAGCATAGAAAGAGGAAAGCATTCCTCGTTTTTTGTGTTACTCCATTTGGGACCCCCAGCATTCCCACAATTGAAATTTTATAATTTGAGCACTGCCAACATACAAGCCACACGATGAAGAACGAGATTCCGAAGCAGCAAGGCAGAACATCAAGAGAATGTTCTCGGTGTCACCCCACAAAGTTCATTACCTTTTCTGCCAACTTTTTCCCTCAAATGCATTATTATACTGCCTTAAACTGTGAGACACTTGTATCACTTCTGCTGACTCCAGGGATGGGTAGGTATTCTACATGGGGTTTTCTACGTGTCCAATCAGGCGTACACAACTGCAGCGTACGTGTGATTGTGAGTACACAATTATGGTAATGCTCTCTAAAAGCATTTCCTGAATTGTGTACGCCGTAGAAAACAAACGTAGGAAACTATTTTCTACGTGCGTAACAAACTCGCGTAGAAAACTATGCCTTTTTATTTTTGTTTTGAATCCCAATTTTCACGAGCATATTGTACCTCAGAGAGCAATTTGAACCTTCTGTTCAATTGCCATTTAGATATACCCTCCTTACCAAAAGTCTTCAAACATATAGGAGGTCATTATTTACTCAGGCGCCATTTGGAATCAATGGCAGCAATCGCCGCAATAGATCATGATACTCGTGTGAGGCTTGAAGTTGCACCCACGGAGCAGGGTTGTTCGTTTAAAACATTCTGTTTAAAACAATCTGTTTTAAACATGTTTAAACAACCACGACTTGTTTAAAACAGTTTGTTTAAAACAAAATTGTGTTTTAAACATGTCTAAAACAACTGCGACTTGTTTGAAATGCTTTGTTTAAAACAATCTGCAAAAACAAAAAAATGCTTTTTGCTTATTTACTCAATTTTCAACGTTTTCTGTAATTTTTATCAATAAAGCCATTGTTGTTGCCTTTTTCAAGTACCATTGTCACTAAATTATTGCACAATTAGCCTTGGCAGCTTTTGGAACACGTCTAAAACTGTTTAAAACATGTTTAAAACATGTTTTAAACAACGGGGAAAAAATAGATGAAAAAAAAACGTTTTTTATGTTTTTTAAGAAAAAAAAACATGTTTTTTTCCAACCCTGCCACGGAGCCCTGTTGAAATTTGGTGGCCCCTGTATTAAGCAGTCCTTTACAATTTCTCCCATGTTCGAGAACATTTTGGACTCTGCAGGGACCAATGGCCAATGATTAGTTGGTGGTTAATAGGCGGCAGGCCGTTTCATGTGGAATGGGATGGATTCTAACAAGTGCCACCTCATGGTGTCTCAAATGCAAAAAGATGAAAGGCAAGGTGTAATTCAATGTGGAAAAGTTAGGTATTCTAAATACAAGTGAAGACAGCTTGAAGCTCACAATGGTATATTCCAACCACCATTGGTCTGGTGACAAAAAATCTCAATTGTAATTTGTAGTCTCTAAATTTGTAAATTGTGATCACAAATAATCTCATTTGGTCCCTTATACTTTGCAAAAGAATGCTGACCATAGGAGAGCAGTCGATTTTTCTGATTTTGGCCATTTTCCAATTCCTGGCTTTGTTCAAAATGTGAGTTCATTCACTCTTTTTGCAGTTTCAGTACCTACCTAGTGGAGAGCAGTCAAATTTCTCTGATATTGACCTTTTTCCAATTCCTGCCCTTGCTTTAAATCAACGTTTTAACATTTTTCTGTTTTATTTACATTTTTAAAATATTACCTATGCAGGAAACTTCTGGCTACAGATCAAAGAACTTTTTCAAGCTTTCATAGGTTATGGTTTGTTGCAAACTTTCTCGTCTGCAGACCGTAAGATTTAAATGAAGTGGGAAGTTAGACAAATTACAAACCTAAACATTAATATTTTAATCGAAAAATACAGCTAGAAGAGTTGTGTACGTCACCACTCTACCTTGGAGATGTTTGCAGTAATTATTGTGTACGCCGAATTGAGTTTTCTACGCGTATAAAACTCGACGTAGGCAACCTCGACATAAATTACGTCTAGTTCCGTACGTCTACCCATCCCTGGCTGACTCAATCACTTGAAGTGAGGAGCAATAGCATCCACTGCCTATACGAACCATTGCGAAATACGCTGACTCACTGAATTGATAAAACTTGAAACTAAAAATGTTTCCCAACCCAAATTTAACTTAACTTACCCCATATCGAAGGGCTTCTGGTGCAGTCCACTTAATTGGCAGTTTGACAGCATCCAAATTATAATTCTCTTCTCTTGCTAAACCAAAGTCGGACAGCTTGGCTATTCCTTCTTCGGAAATAAGAACATTCCTAGCAGCCAAATCACGGTGGATCACTTTCCGTGATTCCAGATAGGCCATTCCTGAGCAGGTATCGCTGGAAGAAATTGGAAGAAGGAAGTGAAAGGAAATTAACAAGAAGGCAAATGCAAAGTTTTCTTTTCTTCTTTTATGATTTTGATCACTGCTTGTGAGAACGGAACAGTCGTCGCTAATGGATGTGGGGAGAAACCCATCCCGAAACCCTCACCTTAGAGCCTAAAACCCCCTTGCAACCCAAAAAGAGCAAATACAAGAACACCAAAAGGAAAATGCAAATCAAAAAGGCAATGCAAAAAGCACAAAAAGGCAAAATGCAAAAAGACAAATCCAAGAATCGCTTTCTTTGTGAGGGAAAAAGTTCTTCAGAGCAAAATCAAGTTTCAAATACAAAAACTCAAAAAGTTCTTCAGAGCAAAATCAAGTTTCAAATCCAATCAAGGGAATCGTACATTTAAGTCCGAAAAAACTAATCTCTATTTATCCTCAATTTGTAAGTTGTGACACACGAAAAGAATAGTCAGACACCCTAAAATGACTTTCAGACTAATGACACCATCGTGAATTACCTACCTAATTGATTAATGATACCATCAGACTGATGATGGCATCAGCACTTATCTCAATGATGCAGGCCTGATGGTGCCATCTTTGAATGAAGGCTTTGAAAAAAAAATTAAATAAATTAACAGTGTACATACCTACTACGTCAGACAGCAAAAAAAATTAGACAAAACTGCCAGGAAACTATCAATGAAAATCGGAGCAATGAGGCCTCAGATGGTAGTGCATGTTAGGATATTTCATCGTAATCATAATGGAGTGGAAAAACTCATCATAGGCACACTTTCAGTTGGATGGACAAAAAAAAGAAGAAGAAAAAAACAGGAAAAGAAATATTAAAAAAATAAAAGGCAACGTACCATGCAAAGTTAATTTGGTCTCTCTTTGAAACATGAAGCCGACCCCTTGACCTCAGGTAATCGACCAGGCTACCTTTGCTCATGAATTCAGTTACAAGGTAAATGTGCTTCACATCGAAAACCAGGCCCAAAAGCCTGACAAGGTTCTCGTGCCGGAGTGATCTGAAAGTGGACAGAAAGTTCCATGTTGAAGTTTGAATTTCAGTGTGCAAATACCTATAACAATTGATAAACAGTTGTTGCCAAACCAGACAGCAGTTGCGAGTGTTCAGAAAGCAAAACTAACCTTTCGGAAAATGCTACGAAGTAAACAAAGTTTTGTAGGCTAGCAGCTCCACAAACCCAGAAGAAATAATATGATGGCAGAGTACCTATGCATAGTGGCAGCAGAATTAACCCATTGAGCCCTGAATATTTCCTTTGTGAACGCAACAACAAAGCTGGATAGATCAATTTTCGTTCTTTCACCAAAGCCAGAATTTAACTTTTAGAATAAAATGCGCATGATTTTTGCACTTTCATTGCCGATAACTGCTAATCTTTCAGCCAGAATTTAAAACAAAAATCACAAATTCTGCATGAAAAATTCCCGCAGAATTCAAATTTGCTGTCAAAAATAGTACTAAAACAACCAAAAAACACCTGCGGCAAGCCCAAATGAGAGAACACCAAATTTACGTAAACTCTGCAAATGCAGCCATTTTGAATTGGAATGAAACAGCGCCACCACGCGGTTGGGCAAAGCCAATTTTCAAAAATTCGCCGTGTCGCCAAATATTCTTCAATCGCGATGGAACAAAAACCAAAATAATCGCCGAGGTGTCGTCTGTTGGGACGAATGAAATCGAATTCACTCCCAGAGGCGGAATTTGTCTGAAAATTGCGGCAAATGAAGTGGAAATGGAAATGGACCAGGTGCGTTCTTTGGCGTTGGTGATGGAATTGAAAAAGCGTGTTTCGGCCGTTTTGAGCGATCCTGGAGAAGGTACGTGCTTCGGGCTCAATGGATTAATGTACCCATACATGCGTTTTTCCCATACACGAAGGTCACTCTGAAAGTTTTGAGATGTGTGGAAATGTGTTTACTGAAAAACCGGGTTTTGTTGGGGTTACGAACTATGATGTTTTTCAAGATCTTGGAACAGAAAATTTTCAATATGTCTTTTGTACTGTCACAATAAAAACATTTTCTTCTTTCCATTTTGTAGCTTAGAAATTGAGCTTGCTTCAGAGCATTTTAGGACATTGCTTTACTGCGACGTTAAGTTTGGTTTAAATGTTGATCAGTGCAAAGAAATACTGGAGTTTCCTTTCGGCGGAGAGAGGCCTTCTTGAGGAACCATCTACAGTTGTTTTCATAATTTAGAAGACGGCATAATTCTCTTTCTGATGAAGGACTTACAGGGTGTCTCAGAACAGCTGTTTCCGAGGAAAGTGTTGCTGCAGTGAAAAGTACGGTAACGGATGATCCGAAATACACGTTTGCAATGAATGAGGAATCATTGGGGATTGGATCCGCCGCAGTGGCAAAATCTTCCTTGACGAATTGCACAGGAAGGAAGACGTTTGTTGATGGGTGCCGCAAAAGTTAACGCAGATCCAATAAGCTGATCGAGAACGAAGCAGCCAGCAAACTCGGAGAATGGACACTGAGGGCGACCATCGCATCATTTCAAGAATTGTCACTGACGTTGATACATACATCCCAATTTAGGACGTCCCAACATGCCAGCAAAGTCGGGTGTGGATCCACGAAAATGACCCAACATCGACGACACCGAAGAAAAAGCGTGTAATGAAAAACGTAATGTGCTCCATATTTTTTCAGAACTTCCGGTCTGGTTAAGGCAATTACGAGGGGATATCAAAAATTCAAAAAACCCTAGCCTATTTCCAGTTGGGATGTGAAGCTTATTTTTTGTGACAACCTTAATCATCCTCTATGTAATCTCCATGCACAGTCTTGGACTTCTGCCACCTCCAGATCAGCTTTTTGATTCCGTCATTGTTGAAGCCCTCTGTTTGGGTATCCAGCCACTCTGTGACAGCTGTTTTCAGGCCCTCATTCGATGAAATGAGTTAAAAAGTGAGTGCCACGCAGATGGGATTCATCTGGGGGAACAAGAAGAAGTCTGATAGTGCCAGATCAGGAGAATATGGAGTGTGGTCCAAGATTTCATACCCAAGTTGTGCTGCATTTGTCGCTGCAACTTTGCTGGAATGTGCAGGGGCATTGTCGTGCAGCAGGACCACTTTGGCATTTTGAGGCCGCTTCCTCACAATCATGGGTGTTCAGCTGCTCCAGTAACTCAGCGTATGTATCCTCCAGTAATAGTTTTCCCATGGAAATCGACCAGAATTACGCCTTTGCCATTCCAAAACACGGACAGCATCACCTTCCCTGCTGAAGGCACAACCTTGAACTTCCGTGGGGTGGTGATCCTTGCCTTCTCCACTCCATGCTGGCCTGTTTTGGCTCTGGGTCGTAGCAATGCACCCAACATTCATCCATAGTCACCAAACGCTGGAAGAAACCCTCCAAATCAGTCTCAGCACGTTGCAGAAGCTCCTCGGAAATCCTAACACGTTCACCTCTTTGATCACTGCTCGGTGCTCAATTTGCTGCATTGAGCTGGTTGAGCTTGATTCATGGTAAACAAAACACCTAGACTAAAGGAAAAGCCAGCCTACAAGGCCCAGAATTTGAGGGAGAAACAAAGACATAATGTGGAACTCGGCGGGCAAAAAACAGGCCCCAATGGAGCAGGCAAGTAGACCAGGGTTTTTAATTTTTGATCACCCCTCGTAAGTTGTAAGAACAAACAACAGTTACAGGTAATTGGTACACCACAAAATGACAGCCAGAAATCGTTGCTGCTCTTCAAGTGAGGGCATTACCAGTAGCTTTGCCAGACCCCCCCTAGGGGGGGGTCAACACCCCCCCCCCAGAAACTCATCTACACCCCCCCCCCCAGAAAAATTGGCCAAAACCCTGTTGAGGAAGGTGAGTTGAATCAGTTTGGCTGGCTACTAACAAAGACACAGCTGGTCCGTGCTGTTGGCTCGCCATGGTAGGAGATTTGGTTGCTTGAACACCAATTTTGACCCCAAAATGATCGCTCAAATTTCAAAATTTCCACAGCTTCTGGGGGGCTCCGCCCCCCAGACCCCAAATACTGAGACCCCCCTTCTGGGCTGCGCCCAGATCCTTCCTCGAGATAGGACCCCCTGATAATTTTCACACCCCCCTAATCTGGAAATCCTGCCAAAGCCACTGGGCATTACTGCTTCACCACGACAATGCCTCTTCGCATAAAGCGAAGGCAACGGTTGATTTTTGCGGCAAACAATGCGAACTGTCATTGATCATCCACCGAATTCACCTGATTCGGTTATGTGCGACTTCTGGCTTTTCGTAAATCTAAAAAAACAATCGCCAGGTCGTCAATTTTCAACAGAAGAAAGATTTATGTTGCCATCAGATCTTATTTTGACACCCTGTACAAAAGCGACTGGCGTAAGGCTTTTGACTTGTAGAAAGTCCGATTGCAGTTGTGCTTAAATGTTGGAGGGGACTGCTTTGTAAATTCACAATCTAAAACTATCAAATATATGCACAGTTTCTGAGAGTCTCAAAACTTTCAGAGTGACCTTCGTAACAACCTATTGCCTCCGAAACTTTTTTTCTCTTTTTACGCTTATACAGCCGGTAGAAATTAAGGTTCCAGATTGCAACAAAGAGTTCTGTAGGTGTCAGATTTCACCTCGGTTACAATATAGGATCGCCAATTTCTGCAGCATTCGAGTTTTTGCCAAAATCTGAATGGTCGCAATTTTTTAAATGTGCAAGTACATTAATTCCGCCGCCGCTATACAAAGACAACTGGATGTGAATAGAGGATATTGTGTGTAATGGTTAACTGAAACCCCATCAAGATGAAAGTTTGTTGCCATTCCTTCTGATCGCACCAATTTTTGCCACTTAATTGAAATGAGCCCAATGACACGTTGAAAATGATGACCGAAATAAAATTTACAGCTGGGTTTCATCTTCTGGGAATATTTGGTTGAATAGGCCAACCATAAAAAGACTATGGAAAGGAAAGGCAAACACAAGTCAACAAGCAGAAAACAAAATGTTTCAGATGGTAGTGCATGTTCAGAATAATCAGCAAGATCATTGTCCGGAATGTGAATAATTTCATCATCAACTGAAGAATACTGGCCAATATTTGGCATATCAAAGTTGCTTTGGTTCTAAAATATGCAAGCAATTAGAATCACAAGAAAATACACAACAGGATAATTTAAAAAATACAAAAGAAAATGAACATTTGCAACGATAATAGCCTAAGACGGCAGAAGTGAGGTAGGTATGAGCGACAGAAGGTACAGTGTCTATGTATTTTACATACCATCCATAAATTTGGAATGTTATCAAAGACAAAATGCCAATTTACTTACGTCATCAGTGATGCCTCCGCTAGGAACTTTTGTGCTGCAGTGCTGGAGTCTTTCAGCATCTTCACCGCAACCTTGGTGTCATTCAAAATGCCAAGCATAACATCACCGAATTCACCTTTGCCAATTGGTTCCTTCAGCTAGCAAAAAAGAACAAAAATCAATACATAGGGCCTACCTATCATAAAATTATTTTAATGGATGATTCTAATTGGTGAGCAAGCACATTCTGAAGAAGGAATCTCCAAAAATACATCTATTTTTCGGCCTTCCATTTGGAAGGCATACCTACCCAAATAAAACGTAGGTTGGGACGTCTTGTGCACCTCTGTCGATGTGTTGATATGTACCGAGAGACACTTATTCCCCTGAAGTTGTCCAGTGCATTCTTTCCCGCTGGTGCCAAAGGTCGTACTTTTTTCAATCACGAGCCATATTCCTTACTCAACCTGCCATTAAGGGGGGCCACCACGAAAAGGTGAAAAAAAAAGAAAATTTGTCATATCTACAAATGCTGTTCCCCCTGATACTGTGATGTTTTCTGAGCATTTTGGTCCAAAAATGAGTAAACTTCGTTGAGAAATGGTTTCACAAGACCAAATAATTTCAATATGCGATGCAAATTCGACCACTGCATTTTCACCATTTCCTTCAAAAATTGACCATTCGAAACCCCCGTTTTTCTTGCATTTTGATTTCCAGTCCAAGAAAAGACTTTCGAATAGCATGTTTTGGTTGTTTTTAGAGCTAGAAAGGTGAAATTTGGCACACAGATTGAAAAGAATGTGTTCCATTAAGTGACAGTCGGAATTTTAGACTTCTTTTGCCTCAACCATGTTTGACCCTAATTATCGAAACCTGCTGCTTATATATCGCGATCATGTTTTTACTGCCAGAACACCTACTTGGAGTTAAAATTTTGAAATTCTGACTGTCACTTGAATTTTCATCAAATTTTGACCCTGTTTTCAGTGTCAAAGTGAAAAAAACGTTCACTCAATAATCTGGGCACAGCCGCAAAGTTTTAGTAAGCTTTTTTACTAAAAAGACTGCCATATGAGAGCCAGATGGCTCAGGCGGTTGAAATTTTGCATGAACACTTTATTTTGACCCCTCATAATATGTGAACCAAAAATTAGATCAATCAGTTGAGAATTGTTGATTTTGGAATTTTGGGTGGCCTCCCCCCTAAAGCTGCAGAACCTGAAGGCAGAGTAGCCATTTTGCAGTTCTGACTTGACAAAAAAATATAATTTTGCCTTGCTTGCTGGAAGACCAATGTGCATTCATTCGATCCGCAGCAGCTCTGGCCCAAAAAGCAGGTCATGTCCAAGGTGTTCGGAAATTTGAGAGGATACAGTCCATGGATGTGTTCCGTATGATCACAATAATAAAAATTAACAATTTATCAGAAAAAATTTGCTCCGACCCCCCAGATATGGACCCCCAAATTACCAAAAATGATCTTTTTGTGGAATCTCTGGAGCTGATTGCACTGTCGATTCAGGCCCTATTTTTGCAAATGGTTTCTTCTGGAGAAACTCAACAGAAAATATTCAGTGGTCAAATAAATGTGCTCCGTGGACTGTGAACCAATTTGCTGTTGTGGACTCCCAAAGAATCTACCTGGGGTATGTACAGAAATTTCAGTTGGGTAATTTTTCCGTTTGGGCTGATTTCAGCATTTTTGGTTGCATGGCAACTGAAGTGGGTTTGCTTAGCATAAACATGAACTACCACATTCGACTATTTTGCACTGGCGAGAAATCAAATCAAAATATTTTCCACCCCAAAGTGCTACCGAAGTCCCCAAAACCAGCCATTTTGGGAGCTCAACAAGGGAAGTTCCTAACATCGTTTGCATTGATTCCTGATTCTTAGCAAATGCAAACCCATTAGGATTTTTATTTTTCCAGACCTCCGAGTATGCACATATTTCAGTTACCAAAATACACACAATCAGCTCAAGTAGAAAAATATCCCAACTCAAATTTCATTCCATTCCGCAGATGGATTTTTTGGGAGTCCATCCTAAGAAATTGGGTCACTGTGCAACATTCGACCACTGACTGTTTTCTTTAGATTTTCTCCTGAAGAACCCTTTCACAAAAATTGGGCATCCGACCAGACGGATTGAAAATTCAGGTGAGCTTTCACCCTTGTTATTGAAACATTTGGTCCAAAGATTCTGATTAAAAAATTCCTGCTTGAAGTCCAGAGCGCCACACATTGGTGCTTATATGAATGCACTGAACCAGATATATTGTTTATGCAGAGACATCAAGACCAGAACACTATCATTAGCATCCTGTTATCCTGGACACAAAGACTAGAGATGCAGCTGAGGCACTGGTTTAGTAGGAGCAGAGCGCCCTATGTGGCACTCTGGACTTCTGAGTTCAGGCCACACACTCGTGTCTGACACCCTGGACTGGACTTGGTGCCAAAGAAGCTGCTTCCAATTGTCGGACTTGAAAAGGTTTAGTTAACTGCAACTTTTCAAAATGGCAGCACAATCTGACCAACCTCCAAGTCATGCTTGTTTATAAGCCATCCAGCATCAATAAATGCTTTGGAATCAACATAATAGTCTTGCTTCCCTTTTTTCGGCAGGCATTTCTTGAGTCGGGTGCACAGTCCGTCAGCATCTTGAACATAATGCTAAAATATGAATATGAATAACAACAGGAAAACATGAGTCTGATTACCGTATTTCCCATTGTAACTCACCCTCAGGTTCAACTCGAGCCAATTCAAATTGATACGATTTAGGTACGTTGCTAAAATTTAATTTCGAAGTTGGCCTGCTACAATGCACATTCCTTTTCCATTGCTGTGAGAGATGCATCTGTTTGTTGAGTGTTCAATGGGTTATTGAGTTGAGCCTGAGGGTGAGTTTCAATGGGGAATATGGCTGTGAAATTATAGTCAAATTGGTTAACACCATGCGGAATTTGACTGGTGGCACTTCTGCAAAGGTATGCTATTGAAACATTGCTTCGCTGAATGTGCAATTTTGTTCCGTGCGCACCTGTTTGGGATTGTGCTTAGTTGTGAGCTGTGCCGGCCATTATCCGTTGCCAACCAGGAAATTTATGGTACACACATGCATTTCCAAATTTGAAATGGGACTGGCGAACCGGAAAACTGTGGCGATTGGATTTCTGACAGCAGCTGTCAGGAAGTCAATGTAGAACTGGTCGACTGGTGAAATGAAAATGGCGTGGCAGTCCCTGAATAATGGGTAAGTATGATAAATTTTCCACGTAGCCTCAAAATATCTGGCACAGAGGTGAGAAATTTTATTTGTTGGAAGTCGGTTTTCACATCTAAAAAGAATTTGAAATCGTCAAAAATGTGCATAAACCCCACAAAGAGCGTGCAAAAATATTGTCTTTCATTAAAAAAGGACAATTTCTTGGCGGACATTTGTGAGCATTACCTACCTTTGTCCTTTTGTGAATCCTTTTGGAAGTTAAAATAAGGAAGTGAAAATTGTGCAATCCAAACATCGGCCACCATCAACCAAAAGGTATTGTCCTACTTCTCATGCAACTTTTTCTCAATTCTCCTCATTTTTTTTTGACTCAGTGAAAAGTGCCGCCAGCAGAAATCTGGATCACGAGCCCCAGCTCATAAGCTCTAACACAGACTTTTTATTGACAAAAAATGGTCACACTTAAAGCGAAGGCCGTGTATGCAACAATAATGCCCACTTTTGCTGCTCACATAGACGGTAAAAAGGCACCAGTGTCAACATTTTTTTTTGGTAGAAAATTCAACATTCACTTAGGATGTGAGGTGTTCCGTGATGCTGACTGAGATAAACAAAATGGATACAACAGGAAAAAATTACGAAAAATGGCCCATTCTGAAATTGTAGACCCCTCAAATGGCCCATTGCACTCCCTGAAAACTGGGTAAACTTTGAGGCAAAGTTTTCAAATTCACCAGATTTATTCCTCATGACAACATGAAGAAACAAACAAAAAGACAAGAGTGACCTTTCTGAAAAATTGCCCCATTCAGATTGTTGGGCAATCAGAGCTCCAAAACGACCCCAAAAGGGCAGGTAGGTAGGCCAACCCCCCCACAGACAGTAAAAGTAAAACTTGGGACAGTTTTCAAATTCACCATGTTTATTCTACATGGAAATACAAACAAAAAGATGACAGGTAGCGACTATTTTTTTTAAATTGCCTCGTTCAGATTTAATGGACTATCAACAGCTCAAAAATCCATCTCAGCAAACTTTGCTCTATTTGGTCGGCAGGCAGCAAAGTCTTTTTTTGGCCTTTAAAGGCCCATATTAATCTGAATGGGGCATTTCTTAAAAAAAAAAAATAAACAATCATTTTCAGTTTTTTGTTTGTATTGCCATGAGGAACAAATCTGGGAAATGAATTCATGTCTCAACTTTTATTTTCTTACACATGTACTCCCATGGGCCATTTTGGGGAGCCAAAGTGGCCGGCAAATCAAGAATGGGTATTTGCTTTTTAAATCTTCTGCACACATTCTGTTTGTCTCTGTGTCATAAACACCTGTGTGTGTGGCTTTGCAAAAATTCACATCAATGACGCCGGCTAAAAATGCAATAATTTATTTCACCTTGCGAGTGCATAAGAAGTGAGTCATGAAGTGAGAGGTCTCCCTCCTTCACAAGTATACATTCCATAGGTATTTTGAGTTAATGGCAAAAGGCACAGCAAAAGATAAAAAAAAGGCCATTTGGGTGCCGTGAAACTTCATTGCCATGCGGAATTTCAGGAAAACTGCTCCCATCTTTTCAGTTGGATAATGCCAAAAAATTAACTGTCATAATTCCATTGCTGCGAACATGGTAAGCAGGTAGGTAGATACCTGCCTAACTACCCAATTGAAAGAAAAAATGTCCAATTTCATCTTCCCTCATTCATCATTGAACACCCATGACTAGTAATTAGTGTCTAATGCAGCTTCAGAATGTATCTCCACAATTTCATGGCCATTTTCACTCAAAATTAACCCCGTCCCTCTCAACCCCATGCACTGTCCCATTGTTCCCTGACATCAGGGAACAATGGGACAGTTGAAGACCACTGGGAAATTGAAAATGGTGTGGATATGGTGATCCCAATCAAAATATGTACTGTGGGCAGTTTGTGCCCACACAACATATTTTGGCTAACTTTTGATCATGACAAAAATTCGTTTCAGGTTATTGTTTTTTGCACAGAATGAAAAATTCAAAAATGTAAACCGGTCTCGCCTTGGAATGTCAACCCATAGTGAAGTGTTGGATTCTGGTGGGTGTTGGATTGATAAACCTTGATCAGACCAAAGGGATCCGCCATCCGGCCAAAAACTGAAACAGCAACCCCAAATAGATCCAGCCAAAAACTGAAACAGGGAACAAAATTTTTTCGCGAAGAAAATTTTTTAGAACTGGAATGACAAATACATAGGTACCTAGGTAGCTCACATTTCATTTTGTGGAAAATACAAAGATGCACTGCACCAACCATAAGAGCAGAAACTTACCCCAACCAGTTGAGCTAAATTCTCAAAATGCTCCTCCTCATCAATGGTAAGTTTATTATTTTTATAAATGACTCGATAATGCTCTACTTTGTCCTGATAACAAACACAGAGTGTGTAGTCCCCAGGAAAATTCGTCGACTCCCTTACAAGAAATAAGCCATCATCTTTGGGTTCTAGTAACCGCTCGGCATCTTCTCGTGAGATTTTACCATGAAACCATCTGCAAAAAGAAGAAAATCAAACAAAAAACTTGTGTAAGTGTAAAACAGTTTTAAAACCAGGGATTTACCACCCACCTTTAAGTTTTGTGGGGCATTCAAAAATAGGGAGTCACCAGTTCTGCAAGTAGGGAGAGGATATGCACCCAAACTTGAAACTTTCTGAACCCTTAGCACTCTTTCTTCACACTGTGGTACCTAATGCAGTTTTCTGATCCAGCCCACAAAGAAGTGACATTGCGTACACACAGTGTTCAAAAGTTATAAAAAAAACGGACATGATAAACAATGCTCTAAGTTTTTATCCTTATCCAGTCTAGCTCGTTGCTGACATAGGCTACGTTATTTTAGCTGCACATGCAGGAAGATAATTTTGAAACATGTTCCTACCCCAAACGGAATTTTTTCAGTAAGAATATGCAAATCTTCATTGCATCTCCAAGAGGCCTGACCACAAATACTGCAGAATGCTGTGCAAAATGCAGCGAAGAATCACAAAATTGATGTCCGAATCACCAAAATGTTGCAGAATATTGTGCTAGTGCATCACCTGAGATGCATACGATGAAAGAAATCTGGTTCCAGGGTTGCGGATTTCGACCATTCTGACATGATCCACTGTTGGTGGTAGCAAAAAAACTGTAAAATTGCTCAAAATAAATGAATATGCATCAAAACACTGAGATTAGGTATGCAACAGCAAACATTGGATCATCCACAATGGCAGACTATCAGAAAGTCAAATACTTCTGCAACCTGATGCGGGAATCTAAACAACTTTGAAGTGTGCTGCATGAAACGAACAGTGGTGGCAAAAACCCTAAGAGTCCTTGCAGCAGTCATGTTCAAGTTCAAGTTGTCCAGCAAGCCCCAGCTCTCGTGAGCCAGACGGTGGCAGTAAAAATTAAAAATAAAAAGACATCAAGAATAAAGTGCCACGGATTGGGCGAGCCAGATAAAATACATGGGAACACCAGTAACGTAACACGTCTCCGCTAGAGCCCAGCAAGAGCGTCGTTCATGGGACCCAAAAAAAAAAAAAGAAAGAAAGAAAAAAGAAAAGAAAATACATATAACACAGAAAATGAAAAGAAAAGTAGTTGGCAAGATCGCAAACGGACCTTCAGGACAGCAGAGAAAAGAAATTAGTAGGGTTTGAGGACAGGAACAAAGAGGTCTAGGACATCAGAAAAAGCAGGATTTCTAGCAGGCAGCTAGACATCCTAAAGACGAAGAGGAAGAAATTTAGGACAGGACTGATCCCGTGGGGTGATCCAGT